>JAUTBT010024679.1:0-20136 GCA_032361225.1 Lepetodrilus schrolli
TCATCACAGCTCTGTACAGGCTCATGTACTATTGTCATCAGAGTTGCTCTGTACAAGCTCATGTACTATTGTCATCACAGCTCTGTACAGGCTCATGTACTATTGTCATCAGAGTTGCTCTGTACAAGCTCATGTACTATTGTCATCACAGCTCTGTACAGGCTCATGTACTATTGTCATCAGAGTTGCTCTGTACAAGCTCATGTACTATTGTCATCAGTGCTGCTCTGTGTTGGCTACAGTGGGAAGTACAAGTCACTTCCAGAGATTACCATTTTGTACTGACATACTGGTGTAATGTCAGTACCAATGGAATAACTAGCTAACTGTGAAATGATGTATTGTAATTAACCAGTAATGATATTATACAGATGTAATAGGATAATTAATACTGAGCTGTCACCCCACTCTCTCATTATCAAGTCACAATGAATATAATAAGTTACCCCCAAATTGGGGGTTAGTCATCAGTATGAAGCAACTGCTCCTGTCCACTGTTCAAGTATTCAAGTGTTCAAGTGCTAGCTCAGCCATGATAGCTCCACAGTTCTCTGGCGCGAGGAATAATTTGTCAACAGCCCAGCACAGTACATCACCAGCCCAGCACATCACCAGCCCAGCCTAGCACATCACCAGCCCTGCCCAACCCAGCACATCACCAGCCCTGCCCAGCCCTGCCTAGCCCATCACCAGCCCTGCCCAACCCAGCACATCACCAGCCCAGTCCAGCCCAGCCCAGCACATCACCAGCCCTGCCCAGCCCAGCCCAGCCCATCACCAGCCCTGCCCAACCCAGCACATCACCAGCCCAGCACATCACAAGCCCTGCCCAACCCAGCACATCACAAGCCCTGACCAGCCCAGCACATCACAAGCCCAGCACATCACAAGCCCTGCCCAGCCCAGCACACCACCAGCCCAGCACATCACAAGCCCAGCCCAGCACATCACAAGCCCTGCCCAACCCAGCACATCACAAGCCCTGCCCAGCCCAGCACACCACCAGCCTGTTGTCAATCAGCTAATATCACTCACACTTATTCATCACAATGATTAGTGATAGCTCAATACTTCAGTGTGTCCATTGAGGTTTGAATGATTCTATCAGTAAACATGACCCTCTGGCCACAGCCCTTGATGTCCAATATACCAGTCCAAATAGATTCTAGCCAGGTTTCTCTTCACGTCCAATATATCAGTCCACATAAATTCTAGCCAGGTTTCTCTTCATGTTGAATACAGGTCCTGGACACCATTAACTAGCCTTGTCCTGGTAGACTACTATTCCAGATAAATTCTAGCAAGCAGAAAAGAAAAAAAAACTTTCCAGATAAATTCTAAGCAGAAAAGAAAGAAAAACCTTTCCAGATAAATTCTAGCAAGCAGAAAAAAAAGGAAAAAATTCCAGATAAATTCTAGCAAGCTTTCTCCCAATAAGACTTTTCCAGATAAATTCTAGCAAGCAGAAAAAAATAGACCTTTTCAGATAAATTCTAGCAAGCCTTCTGGTAGGCCTTTCCAGATAAATTCTAGTAAGCAGAATTTTTTTTTAGAACTTTCCAGATAAAGTCTCCTGAGAGACCTTTCAAGATAGATTCTAGGAAGGGTATTATTCATCAAAAATCAAAAAACTTTGCAAGTAAACTTCATCACTGATATTGCTGATCTTATCATGTCAGTCCTTAACACTCAGCAAATAAATTTCACTAATACTGCTGATCTTATCACAGAGTAAATGGGACATTTGTATATGACACAATGTAGACGGACAGTAATTACTTCGCAAACATAATAAATCAATATAAACAGCATTTAATTAAGTGTGGACATGGGCTATTTCCTTATCAAACTGTGCGTCAGTAGCTGGATGGCATCTGTCCACAGCTAATCAATACTGGCCTAGCTTAGCTGGCAGCCCCAAAACATCAGCTCAATGTTGCAGTATACAGGAGAACATCAGCTCAATGTTGCAGTATACAGGAGAACATCAGCTCAATGTGCAGTATACAGGAGAACATCAGCTCAATGTTGCAGTATACAGGAGAACATCAGCTCAATGGAGCCGCACACAAAAGTATCCAAAACATACGATAATTTTAGTGATTTGGTTGGTTGAGAGGTGTCCTGGTAAAAGTTGTACAACCCTGGTTTGGCCGTAGGTAAAAGTTGTAAATTCATTAATAACTGTGATGTGATAGTGGCCGCCCTCGACGTCGGCATGAAAAAATACATTTGACTTGAATATTCGCAAATGTGCTTTATTAAAAGTGTAGATCTATTACAATTTTGAATAAATTCATTACAAGCCCATTTTCTGGTACATACAAGTTTTTACAAGCTGAAATCTCTTGTACACCACTCGACATTCGAGTTTATGAGAAATTTCAGCTTGTAAAAACCTTGGTAACTAATAAAATACCCACTGAATGTAGCTGTATACAAGAAAACATGAGCTGAATGTAGCTGTATACAAGAAAACATGAGCTGAATGTAGCTGTATACAAGAAAACATGAGCTGAATGCGTATACAAGAAAGAAAACATGAGCTGCTGAATGTAGGCGTATACATACGATGAATGTAGCTGTATACATAAGACGAATTTAGCTGTATACATAAGATGAATGTAGCCGAATACAACAGATAGAAAACAAATCAGAAGAATATAGCCATTTGAAATACATGGAAATATAGTTGAACATTGCTTACAGCAAAGTAAGTTTTACATGTATTTGTCTTCTAAAACGTGCTAAATACTGTAAAACGGGTATTATTCGTGTGTCTCTAATTTTCACGACATTCACTATCTGTGTTTGATCGTGAATTTAAGAAACACACGAATAATATACTAGTTGACCATAGAATGAGGGCCTACTCTCTGCCCAGGTCGAGACACATTGATAGTTATCAAAACACGTCCAGGCCATTAATTAGATGACAATACCTTGTCCAGTTTGATTGGATTGTAGTTATCTAACGTCACTCTAAACTGATGGGGTCATTTAATCATCAGCTGATCATGGTCAATTGGAGCTGTAAAGTCAGCAATACATTGAAATGGGATGTGTAACATAATGTCACTTCCGTTTCGAGTAAAAACTGGGAATCTACCACTGCGAGTAGGAACTGAGGTTTGTGAACTCGTTAAATGACGCTTTAAAAAAAAAAATTTAAAAAAAATAAAATTGGACAACGTGAATTCTACAAATCGTGAATGTTTTTTAACTTATATTTTACAAAATCGTGAAAATTGCAAGCCACTAAATATAAAATTTTAAAGTATTCACCTATTTCTAGCTGACAATTTCTATTTCTAACTTCATTTCATTAATGTACAGTACTTTGCAGTTTCCTATCATTTGTAACTGCACTTTCTTAGGATCTGTGTTGATTACATGAAAGAGGAAATGCCAGAAAACATTTGAATCATGTTCAAAAAAGCACCTACAGTAATGATCTAGAGAGGTGCTGGAAACAAGGCTATTAATCAGCTGTGCTACTGCAGTTAGTGATATGCCGACAGCATAATGTAGCCCAGTCCCGCGTAGCAGTCTCACTCAAGTGTGGATAACAGGCCATGTTGCGTCTGACTAACGGATAACAGTCTGACGGATAACAGTCTGACAAAAGGTGAGTGAATTAAGTGTTTTACATCACAGTGGAAATCTTTCACCCATATGTGACAAAAGGTAAGTCATACAAAACAGCAAGAGACTGACGAGAGGATAACAGTATGACAAAAGGTAACTCTGATAAAATGAAAAGTCTGACAAGAGGGTATCAGTCTGACATGGTAACAGTTTGATAAGAGGCCAATACAGTCTGATAAGATGATAACAGTCTAATAAGAGGGTAACACAGTCTAACAAAAAAGCAACATTCTGACAAGATATCAATCTTACAGGGCAGGAATTGTCTGACAAGATGGTAAAACAGTCTGACAAGAGGCCAACAATCTGACTAATGGTAATACAAGATGATACGTCTGATAAGAGGGTAACACAGTCAGACACGAAGATATCACAGTCTGACAGGAACCACTGTCATCACAAGCACACTGCATCTCTGTGGTACTGTGATTGTGCTGTGCGTTCAATACTAACTATTGATACAAGCTACGAGAGCGTGAGATCCACTGTAACATTGGCCAGCTAGCAGTTACTACGGCGATAACTGCCTTGTGATCTTGTATTGGGTATTTAGTATTGGACAATGGCCACATGGTTGGTCAGACAGCAGGTGCTGGATCATCTGGTCAGTGGCTTGGCCGAGAGCAGTGTGGACAAACATCTGTGGGGAGGGTTCTCACTCCAACAGCCACTGACAACTGAGACCTCAGTCAGAACTTGCTCGGTGATTAGTTGTACCTCAGTCCAGTCACAGCCTTCCTAGGCTACAGATGTCAATGAAGGCTTGGATACTATACATGTGAGGTACAGGCTTGGAGTGTATAGATGTGAATGCCAAGGCTACTACACAAGTGAATATAGGCCTTGGATACTACAAACGTAAATGAATGCCTAGATGGTACAGACGTGAATGAAATTTGCTGTCAGGATTCACTGGAGCTATGTCCATCCCATAAAGGAGTACTTGTTGAGTGTCACCACGCCGTGTTCCTGAATCACCACGCCGTGTTCCTGAATCACCACGCCGTGTTCCTGAATCACCACGCCGTGTTCCTGTGTCACAGACTGTGTGGTCGTGCATATTGCTGACACACCTGGCCCCATGAAACACCAACTTTACCAGGTAAGTCTCACCAAGAAATATTCTGTATTTATGGATTTATAGACACTTTAGAAGTAAGTATTTGATACATCCAGATATTGAAATCTACAAATATAAAAACATTACGAAACTATGGTTAACTAAGTTACCCTTGCCTTGATAGACACACTCAACCTATACATTTCAGTAAATGAGTTACTAATACCTCAGAGATTGCAATCCGAGCTAATGGAAGAGTATTTATTTCAAAGTAGAATAATCGCTTCCTTTGATGGCTGGACTAACAGTGTTTTATTATCTCACTCTCTGTAGCATACCTAGTAATACCACATTGATACCCAGACGGATATATTCACTGTGACTAGCCAGTGAACTTCACATAGCAATACCACATTGATACCCAGACAGATATATTCACTGTGACTAGCAAGTGAACTTCACATAGCAATACCACATTGATACCCAGACGGATATATTCACTGTGACTAGCAAGTGAACATCACATAGCTAAGAATTCCCCAATGAAATTTCTCTTCCATCTGACCATATCATAACTATTATTATTTTACATGCTTTTAGTTTCAGTATGTGTAATCATATATGACACAAAGGTAATCCAAAATATAAGTAAGAATACAATGAGATTAGCTAAAGTTATCAATCATAAATACATACATAATGAATATGACAAAACAAATATTACTAGTCAGTGATTGTTGACCATTCCTATCAAATGCATCGTGCATGTGTGAAAGTTCTGTTTCAATTTATCAAAGGAAAAATTGTTTGTTCGTACATAAATAATCTTGGCATTTAATTTTGTTTTTGTTTGTTTTTGTCTGCACCATCTGACATAAATATCAGATTCAAAGTAATTTGATTCAAGACATCAGGGATTGTAATGTTGCTGGTCAATTTCACTGTCATTTGGAAAGCATGCAGTACCAAAAAAAACACCTGATGTACCTCGTCTAGTGGGGATAAAAAAATAACCTGACTATATTACGAATTTGAACATATTAAGTCGCAAATAATATCTCAAGCAGTTTATGGTGTCATAATGTCATGTCATCATATTTAAATAGTCATCTGTGACCTTCTCATACTTCCACAGCCGATCATGACATTGTATCACGACATTGTATCATGACATTGTATCATGACATTGCATCACAACATTATATCATGACATTACAACATTTCATTTTGCTGATGGCAGTAAAAGTATTGACATTGGCAGATGGGAACAACTGGGGTTTTGCAGTTTTGATACGAACAAATATTTCTACTCAATCCCATCTTATTATTGAATATGTTATTAGTGTTTAAATTAGATTTGTTCAAAGCTTTTGATCACGATATATATTACATAGAATGAAACATAACAAATCTTAATGCATTGAAACCAAATTTCCTAAATGTATGTGATTATTTTGACCGTACAAAATTACTACCATATGGATTATTAAAGATGGATGTATTTCTAAACTAACAAAGAATATGCTCCCATGACTTGCCAACAGAGATGAATATGTTGTCCTGTTACATCTGTCCTGTCTGTTACATCTGTCCTGTTACATCGTAAAATATGCAGCATTTATTCCCAATATTTGAATGATGTGTGGAATGATTACTCAGACATTAGATTTGTCAATATTTGAAATAAATGTCTATCTGCCTCCCTATTAGTCTCCTATACATGCTCAAAATCGGTTTTTGATATTTCACATTTGACATTTGAATTATAAGGAGTGATTGGCGATTATCTTTTAAAAAGATTTATTGGAGACCATTTGGAATATTCATTAAAATTGTGTACAATGTTAAAACACATTTTATGACAGATAATTTTGTCCCACATATCATACCTAATACTAGATTATTACCAATGTTTATCTTAAAATTGTGTACTAGATGCAAGACAGATAATAGGCTATTACCAATGCTTATATGAATCATACATCATGGATGTATTGACACTGCATGCAATCAGATTCATTTACAAACAACAGCCCTGAGTTTAATGTTTAGTCATTTCTTTCCATCAAATTTTCTGATATTGATTGTTTCTGTGCCTTTGAATTCTGAGGCAACTCCAATATTTGAACATCATCTAGATTTGAATTCTGAATGCAAATTGCAATATGCTTTTGCTGGAGCCTAATAAAAATAAACTGATTTGGTGAATACATATCTCAGTTCAAACTCTTATTGATGTGGTCTGAAGACATTGGCAGAAATATGTCCAGACGATTTTCTGTGTTTCCACAAAATGATAAAAGTCACGGCACATGATCATACTCTCTATGTGGCCATGCTGAAGTCAAACTTTGTCAAAATGTTCACACTTCTAAAAATACAATGTTGACATTCAGTGTGTGTATAGGTGTTATGGGTGTGCAGATGCATCTGTCTGTTTGAATGTGAGTGGGTGGGTGGGTGAGTGGGTGCATATACCACACAGCAGCCACTGCACAAGATCACACCTCCCTAGGGGTTTCAGATCACTAGTAGTTAGTGAGGGAGTATTGATGGAACAGTCAATCAATCGCTGATCAATTGGACACAATCCTGGCCTACGTGAACAGAGAAACTCTCACTATTAGCATCACAAAGGAAGACTCAGAATTGACTACAACCATTAAACCCAGACTCAGATAAGATTCCATGTGCCTCACACTCTGTACACAAAATTCAATATTCTTATTTCAGAGATGTGTACATTAATGTAATTAAAGTACGTAAGAGTGACTGCACTGAACACCATACTGACTGCAATTACGGCCGAGTCTCCAACCTACACCACACATCACTATAGGTCACAATAGGTCACAATAGGTGTCAGAATTTCTTTATGTTACGTTTGTGAAAAACAAGAAAACAGCTGCTTCTGTCTGAACTAAGATTTAATAAATATATCACATATCAAATATGTTTCCATTCCTGATATTGTGTTGCTGGCGATTGTCAAGGATTTACCAGAAAGTGTTTTCCACAGCAAATATTCAGTGCTAATATTTACAATACTACAATATAACATATGTATCACAATGTTGCAATACAAAACACATGGCAATTAAACTATTACATTATCACCAAGGTAGCCGATAGTGAGCAATGCCCTCTGACCTCCTGACACAGGTGGTATCTGATGTTCAGATGGTCCAACTCCCCCTCGTCACAAGCCATCAGCACTCCCCCTCACGACAAACCATCAGCACTCCCCCTCACGACAAGCCATCAGCACTCCCCCTCGCCACAAGCCATCAGCACTCCCCCTCGCCACAAGTCATCAGCACTCCCCCTCGCCACAAGCCATCAGCACTCCCCCTCCGAAGATGAGACACATGTTTATCACATGAAGCGCTCGAATATTGATTTCTTCTCCGATAACAAAACATTTCTGTGTAATTACTGAACAGACCAAGATACAATATCGGTCTTCACAGGATCTTTAGGTCAATATTCCCTGTGAATCGGTGACCTGAGTCCAAGTGTCCATACATACACATATTATTCTCTGACCACAGATCATTACAATCAATAACAGCAAGTATGCATTAACCATGGTAATCAGAGCTCCCCAGATCTCCCTTAGAACCCCTGTACATTGTCAACAATGAAGGCCCCTTCTAACAATAGCAATGAAAGCCTCGTGTATGTAACATTGTCATCAATGAAGGCTTCTTGTATGTAAAATTGTCATCAATGAAGGCCTCTTGAAACATGTCATCAGTGAAACTCTTCCCTATACCTTCACATTGTATCAATGAAGGCCTCTTGTATGTAACATTGTCATCAATGAAGGCCCCTTGACATATTGTCATCAATGAAGGCCCCTTGTAACATTGTCATCAATGAGACTCTCCCCTATACCCAACATATTGTCATCAATAAGCTGCAGCATACTTGGGGACATACAGCAAATGAAAAGATAATAACTATATTGTAATAATGAAGTCTTTGAATGATCTACATAAATCCAATAACAGCTATGGACAGTTTGCATGGTGAGATTGTACTGAATGCTTGTTTTATAAACCAGGTATTTATGTAGCATCCCATACACAACAATGCTGTGTAAAGGAATTAATCTTTAAAGGAAGCATTTGTTAGCTGATGGCCACAGTAGGTTCAGACACAACGGATCAGCTGATGAGGTATCAGACAAATCATTCACATCTGATTGTCGTACTGGAGAGAATGGCAAAGCAGAAATCAATATAAATAGTGACTAATTAGGCTGAAACTGAAGTCTCATATTTTACTTCAATGACACATGGTAACATACTGCTGTGGAGGTAGTGGGTTTGCACGGACGACCTCTCTATGGTAGGAGACGGTTCACATAAGACTGGTACACTGAAGGGCGAGATTAGCGAGGACTACTGCAGAGCACGATGAGCCAACACAGCTCACGTAGCAGAGCCAGCAGCAGTATGGCCATCTCATTGGAGGGCGGAAAACAATTTCCTGGCGAGGATTGCAGGAGATCAATGTAAAAGATGCAAACTTAGTTAGGCAGAGGGCTTACATGATGTGGAGAACGTAATTAACCGGAGTAGGGAAACGGCTGGTCCTGTATTACATAATGAACTAGGACCAGTAGAAAAAGTGCCAGCTTGTCACTGATGCCCTGACTGGGAGTGATAGATGCCATGTGACTGAGAGTGATAGATGCCATGTGACTGAGAGTATGTGACTGAGAGTGAGAGATGCCATGTGACTGAGAGTGATAGATGCCATGTGACTGGGAGTGAGAGATGCCCTGTGACTGAGAGTGATAGATGCCATGTGACTAAGAGTGATAGATGCCATGTGACTGGGAGTGATAGATTCCATGTGACTGGGAGTGATAGATGCCATGTGACTGAAAGTGATAGATGCCATGTGACTGAGAGTGATAGATGCCATGTGTGACTGAGAGTGATAGATGACATGTGACTGAGAGTGAGAGATGCCATGTGACTGAGAGTGATAGATGCCATGTAACTGGGAGTGATAGATGCCATGTGACTGGGAATGATAGATGCCCTGTGACTGAGAGTGATAGATGCCATGTGACTGAGTGGGAGATGCCATGGGACTGAGAGTGATAGATGCCATGTGACTGTGAGTGATAGATGCCCTGTGACTGAGAGTGATAGATGCCATGTGACTGAGAGTGGTAGATGCCATGTGACTGAGAGTGATAGATGCCATGTGACTGTGAGTGATAGATGCCATGTGACTGAGAGTGATAGATGCCATGTGACTGAGAGTGATAGATGCCATGTGACTGAGAGTGATAGATGCCATGTGACTGGAAGTGATAGATGCCATGTGACTGAGAGTGATAGATGCCATGTGACACCGGTAGGTACCTACTGTGTATTTTATATATCAGAACAACTAGAATTGAGAAATTTCACTGATATCATATTTTCCCAACTGATCATTTACAAACCTAACTTGTGTTTCTTTAAGCTACAGGTTTAGGCAGAGGCTGTACCATTACACACAATTCCCTCAGCCTTCAAAGGGCACCCATGTCATCTACCTAAAAACTCGTATACTGAATTGCTGGAGGCGAATTGTGATTAAATAATTAGAAAAATACAATTTTACCAAAATGAGCATGTGAAAGTTTATCTGTAATGACATGACCTTAAAGGCATACAGTCACAGATAGCTGACCTACATCGTGGTCTCAAAAAGTTTTACCGGAAAACATATGCATTTGATTTGACTTTATACATCCAACTACTTCTTCCTCATATTCCACCCAATATTTTCATATTTATTGAATTAGATGACTATAACTATAAATGACAGCAGATCACTAAATGAAAACAAAATAAGGGAAATGTTAGGTGTTTCCCCCTTTACACTGAGTCGCACCACCTCGAGTTATGTCCCCTTATTGCATTAACTTATAGGCAAAAAGAATTGAGCATATGCAGGTTACATCACCAGACGTTTTTACTGGAGATTCAAGTAAAATTCCACATTTGGCAGTTGCAGTTGAATTTTATCTACAATACAGCTGTGTAAAGATTTTTGGAGGTACAAACATGATTTTATGTACATAATGTGAATGTAGATGTTTATCATTGGCTTTCTTTTGTTTCAGATCTCAGCATGGCCATGGTCAGACAGTAAACTAGAAGAAAGCAGAAATCAGTGGTTCAACAAATGGAGTAGGACCTGGAGCCTTTGACTGGCAAATAACAGCCAATAGCAAAAGAAATTCATGCCAAATTCTACAAAGTGATTATCTTGGCTACCCATCTGCATTTGGATATCGTGAAAATGGAATTCGGCCTGAAATAGAGAGCTGGAATAAATAGAATGAGCCCAGGTGTGATCACGATAACTGAAGAGTGACATAACTTTGAGGGGATGTGAGATAACTGTATGGGCGACGAGATAAATGTCAGATAATTGAGGTGCCGAGATAACTGTGAGGGGAATGATATAACTGTAAGGAACTGAGATATCTAACGAGGCTGAGATAGTAGTAAAGGGGCTGAGATAACAGTAATGAGGCTGAGATAAGGATGATATGTTGAGATAATCGGGTACGGTTGAGATAGTCTCTGCAGATATAGCCTGCAATCATATACTCCAAGTCACTCACTTCAGTCAATCTGGCAATAGAAAATAAAAACTGAAATCCTGTTTAAATAAAATCAAAGGAACACTTTCCTGGTCATTGTCACCGTGGACAACACCCACTTGAACAACACCCACTTGAACAATGCCCACTTGAACAATGCCCACTTGAAAGAGCAGACATTTCTTCTGTACTTCTCCACAATCGATGAATCCAATCTGTGCGCTCTATAATTCTAGACTCATATTCTGAAAATTTACATTTACATTTTTCAGAATAATGACATAAATATTGCCACTTGAAAATGAAGTGAGACTTGATATCAGTAGAAATGGAAATTTCATGGCCTAAAGTCGTTCTCCCAGATGGTTTTATCTGTGATCCAATTAAAGTGAAACCCTTCGGAGGCAAATTCTCCACTGGACCCGCATACAAAATTATTGAAGCTGTGTAATTAAACATGAAGGGAAAACTGCTAGGACGAGACATGAAACTGGAAATCAAATTCCGGCTGTACCTTCGCAGGACCTTAAGGCAGGCCTCCAATAAAGGAAGGTCAAAACACAGCCCCGAGTCAAAGTTAGGAGCGACAAAACTGTTCTTGATAAATTCCACGTCAAGCGGTGGTGTAGGTAGTTCACTGACAGTGCTGTCGGTGCTGGCGCCGTCCTCCACGCTGTCCACGAACACGACCGCACAGAGCATTCCATCAAACTACCTCCAGTCTCACAGCGTGACGGCCATCTCACGGAACTCCTCCCTAGTGGCAGTCCTCGTAATCATGAGTCTGTTCCTCATCATAACCATCTCCACCACGGGGCTGATGTTGGTGTTCTGCAAGAAGAAGAACACGGTGTTCGCCCTGCAGAAGTCTGAGCAGGACTCGGAGTACGAGCTGGACGACATGGAGCAGACGGACACCGAGACCTGCGACGAGGATGTGTCGCCCCGGAGGAGTCAGGTCCGCTCCAGGACGTGCCCCAGCTTCACCAACATCACAGACTCCGACCTCAGCAGTGAGAGTCAGTCCAGGCAGCCACTGGTTAGAAACGGCTCGGCTAAAGACATCGAGACACGAAACATGCTTCCACGGTCGTTGACGATAAATATTCTTGAAAATATTAGCAAAGATAGGATGCACATAGAAAATATTGACGATTATGAGCAAACTGCAGACGTCAGTTCATCCATGTTGACGTCTGTGACGGACCTGCCTGCTGATGCGAGTGTTCTAGTGGACGTGTGCATGTCGCCACGTGTCCACACCGCGGAGACAGAGACACATGATGCGGGTGCACGACATACAAACCGCCTGGCCCTCCAACCTACACACTACAGCACTTTATTGGATTAAATAGCATTAGACAAAAATGAATCATTTTTCAGTATTATGTGGTAGCAGGTTTTCCTTCACTTCAAAGCAAGGCTGGAGGAGACATGACTCCATAATTTCACATCAAACAGACTCCTGTCGTGAGAATGTCAAAGTCGTACCAAATCACCCTCCCGTCGAGATCAATACCCTCAAATACGTTCAACATCTCAACTGCACGGCAACATTAATCATTTACTCAAATTCGTTTCCAATAAAAGCATCCACATGTTTAGTTAATTCAATTGTATAATTAGAGCAATTTGGAGGAAACCACGCAATAATGAAAATGTTAGACTACCATTATCAAGAAAACTAATTATAGCTCACACACTACAATTAGAAATTCAACTCTTTTTAAACTAAGAAATAATTAATAACAATGCCATTGTAAGCACTATCAGCATTTCTGTTTTCCTTACAATTATAATTATACTGAATAGCAACAATGTTCACCATTCACGAAACATATTCAATAACAACAAAGTCATTCATAAGTCTAAACACTATGTTTATTAATTGCTATTCATAATAACCATGCCTTCCACATTAGTGTCATCACTCTATTACCACACAGTAATTCTTGCTGTTGACACATACACAATGTGCTTACGGTTTTAAAGATAGAACGGGCATAGAATTTCTTTCGGGGGTTTTAGAAGGGATTGAACCCAAGCTTAAGCTTATAGAATTGATCTACCCAATGGATTACTTATTCTTAGACCATACAGCAATGAAACAAACTTTCAAATAATTTAAAGGATTGGGCAACATCCTAGTATATTTAAAACTGAAATCTAGGAGAAGTTTGTGAAATGGAGCCATCATAACCTGTTTGTGGTACACTGAAGTGCTTGTCTGGTTGGCAGTATTGGTCATTATTCAGCTGACATCTTCCAGCGTAATCAAATAAATTAACTGCTGGTAATTTCATTTGAGTGTTAAACATTCTTCGTGCCACGGGTGATGCCGACAACAGGGCAGCTCAGTTCAGTTGTCAGACATCCGGTTGCGATACCTGTACAGCCTCTAATTAAAGTGCCACCTCTGCATAGCATGTTGTGTGCAGTACCTGTACAGCTGCTAATTAAAGTGCCACCTCCATATTGCATGCCACGTTCAGTCTGGGATTAGGTGGGCATAACCCAAGTAAAAACAAGTAATCAACAAGAAAGTGTTCAATTTCCTGTAATCAGCGAGGAGAATTAGAAGCGGCCAATCAATGATGAGATACAGGACAAGACCGACTGGGGGTGTGCCAAGTTAGCAGTCAGATGCCGGCAGGAACACAATGGGCACAGATAAAACAGGGGCAGTAGACATGGCAGCTATACATTAGGACTACACACATTGAAAAACCAGACCCATACACGATTCACATTTGAATGAGATTGTTACAACTTGACCACATATACACCCCCTAGACACACCATAAATCAAAGTTCATACTTAATGGGAAAGTAAACATTTTGAAATTCTTTGTATGGTAATAATTCCTAATACATTAGAAAGTACAATGAGGGTATGGTGGAAGATCTGGTTCAACAGTGCAGAATCTGAGAGGAACGAGTGCCCATAGTCATAATCGTTCAGATTTAGACAGAACTTATATGTCCACTTCTTTGAGTACTGACAGAATAAGATATCTATGGTGTAGTAATGACAGAAATAGAATAGAAATTATTTTTCTAATGCACATCCATAGTATGGCATCCAGAGGTCAAGTAAATAAAAAATATATATATCGTTAATGAAGTACTACCTATATAGGATTTCCGAAAATTCAAGCCACTATTCATTTAATCAAGTACTTTACTGAAGGAAAATTGAAGAATGCGTGTTAGATTTCAGTTTAACCAAGTCCAAACAAGTATTCAGTAAAACAGACTATAATATCTGCAAATAATCTCTCTAAATATTAGACAAATTTGTGCCAAACATTGCCATTTGTTATATGTATTTCCAGCAATAGTTTAAATGTGAAAGTGGATAATTAAAACAATTGAAATGTATACAGTATTAAATAGCTTTGAGGATAGTTGACTATCATTCACAAAGTGATGGTGTACACAACAGTAAGGTTGATCCAATCATTATCCATCTGAACAACACAGACTCCAGTGATGACACATACAATTTTGATACGGTCCCCATCACATAGTGAAGTAAGGCATGTGTATATCTAGGGAAGCCATTTGTAGTTAAAACATGAAATCTATAGTCTGTATTATACTTATATGCATCTCATTTAATTTCTGTTAGGATTTTGCAATTTTCAAGACTAAAGTACAAGATTTATAACAGATGCATATTAAACAGGCTGTTAACACAATAGGTCAACATATTTTAAATTTATATTTGAAGAAATCACAATGATATATGTGAAATAAATAATGTGATTGGCGAAATTAATTTCTATTCTATTTCTGACATTACTCTAGCCCTTAATTAGTTTGGTTGAGTACATTATGACTTTAGCTAAGTGCAATCATGACTACTTTCAAACAACAGATGTTACTAGAAAGCTAGTATTACGATGAAGGGGGAAATGTTACATCATTAGATTTGTTTTCCATGGAGAAGATGCAACCCATTGCTTATTACATTATGTCTGGCAAATAAATGTGTAACAGAATGACATTCCATTATGATCCTATGCACCACCTGAGGAAAACTTGTATTTATGACACGTGCAATAGTGCTTGTTATGATTCAAACAATAATTTTAAAATATCGATACACTTGAGTGGACAGTGAGAGAAGCGCGGTGTTTTCCTGTTGATAATTTGAACAGGTGACTCCAGGTGAGGCCATTTTTGTTTCCATTACCACTATTTGATGTACTAAATTTCAATGCTATTATAACGTTTGACTACATTGTTTCACAATACTGTTCCATAGTCATCGGACCCAGCTAGTAAGCCATGTCAGATGATGTTGATGACATCAGCATCTACAGGTACTGAGGTGTGTCAGGTTTTCTAGATAATCTACGGTCAGGGGCGTAGCTTCCTATAAGGATTGTAGGCCGCGGCCTACACTTTTTCCCAGAAAATCGAAAAAATAAACACAGTAACACATCCGACAACCCCCAGACCCCCCTAGCATTGATGATTCGGCCTACACATTAATTTAAACCAAGCTACGCACATGACAGTCCAATCTACATTGTAGGGTGGTGGTGTTTGGAGCAGTACTTTCTGTGATTTAAAGTTCTGTTGCCAGGTTGATATTCTAATGTGGTTGTACAGGTGTCTGGTTTCATAATAAACTTTCAGTTTTTGTAATGCATACAGGATCACTTTCAATTGTAGTTTTGTATTGTTACCATGCGTTATTGGGAACAATATGAATTCTATTTACATGAAATTGAGTAAGTTGTGTGCATTTAATGAGCAGTTTACGTTCTTAATGAGTTGGTACACTGATAATATGTGTAATAGTCTCCATATTTTGTGTGCGTGTGTGTGTGTGTGTGTGTGTGTGTGTGTGTGTGTGTGTGTGTGTGTGTGTCTGTAACAGCTGTGGATGGTTTCTTTGTTCGTTTGTTTTAATCATGTCCTTGATGGCATATTTTGGAAATGTATCCCAATCAAATTTGCTGGTGATTTTGTTCCTCAAATGAAGCTATGTTTAACTATTCAGATCACATGTTGCTGAACTCATTGTGCATTCTGTTGGGGATGTCAACTGCTCTCCTGAACACTAAATATATTTACTATAGCAATATCTCCGTGAAAATTAGCATTGCTTTCTCCAATTTAGTTCCATATAATAATGTGTAATCAATAATTATTTTGTGGTGTTGGGTAAGTCAACATTTTATTTACTTTTGGTTATCTCTGATACCTGTATACCGGTAGTACCATTTTAAAAAATTGATTATTTTTTATGACACTGAAAATCATGGTACTGATTTGTTGTGGTGATCATACTTGTGGTTATGATTTGATGGCACGTAAGTTAATATTTGTATTAAATAGTCAATTCTGAATAATATTAAAATATATACGAAAATGGCACTGTTGAGTACATTGGGTGAGCATGAACGGTTCACAGTATCCCTCCTCTGTCACGATGGTCACTTGTTTCATGATGTCGTATAACTATAATTGTTGCACGGATAATATTGTTAATCTTTCCTTCTAACAATTTGATATTAATGTGTGGATAGAGCATTGTCTACTCTTTCTTTCCTATTATATGTTGTATGTATGTAAATGTAGTACTCGACCACTATAGCTAAAGTTAAAGTAGATTACCATAAGAAATGGAACTAGGAAAACCGTTATTATTATTATGGAAATATATGTCTTGGTTATATTTTGTCTTCTATTACATCAGCGCAGTTTGACTGTGCTACCCTGCTGGGGTATGCCAGAGGTAGGCTGGTTGTAGCGCAGTGGTAGAACGTTGGACTTCGGAGCCAAATGTTCCCGGTTCAAATCCCGCCCCGGGGGCCCGGCATCAATGTTCGCGAAAGTTGCCTTTCTGATGCGATATTGATAGGATGTGATGCAGTTATCATCCTTGGTCTTGTCAGTACCAGCCGGTGCTCGCAGGTTTACTGCAACATTCAGTGCTACGGATGTTGTGGGTTTCCTCTTGTCCCAAACTGACAAGTCGTGATATAAGTGAAAGAATCTTGAAAGCGACTCTAAAACACCAATTAAAAAAACTACATTAATGGAAGATTCATATTGGAGTTAATAACTGAACTATATACAGCTTCAAGCTTGTGTTCGATTCAGTTGGATGGTCCGTGAGTAGATGACCATGAGATATTCTGGCGTGCTTCTTAATTAACATCGTCGCGTGTGGGTGAAAGATTCCCTCTGTGACGTAAAGCAATAATTCACTCACTCACTCACTTAATTAACATATTTATTATACTGTATTTCTCTAGTATCCAATCAGAAGTATTTATGATATAATACTGTCATTAATACTGTACTTGTGTCGCGTCATTGAAGTAGATTTGGTCTTTTATGGAATAGGTTCCATTGTTGACTGTGTGACGTCTTGGGTGATGTCATAATTTGGGTTTAAAGTCACTGCTGAGTAAATGTGAGTGCTGGCATCAACTGAAATCTCCACGATGCTGAGTAAATGTGAGTGCTGGCATCAACTGAAATCTCCAGGATGCTGGAATACCCCATTGTAGGGGAAGAAAGTGGAAGACTCCAAAGTAACTGGACACAAGAAATATTACTTCAATAAGTAATAATTCTATTCTAAGTATGTCCCTTTAAATGTGTTAATTCATACCAACTGTGTGCTATATATGCCTTGCTTCATACATACTGGTATATACATGAATTTGTATATACATGTTATACATGATAATTGCGGGTCAAGCCTAGAAATGGGGACGCGCTGTACATCTGTTATGATTTGCTTGCCATAGAAAGGTTATAGAACCACTTTTATGATTTTTGAGTGTATGATGGATGTGCAATAGGCATAAGGATATTGGATCCAGATAATAGTAGGTAGGTCAAGTCAGGTTGGAGTGGTGCTGTGCCTGACCTGCCCAGTGAACCATTATACGTGCCAGACAGTTTTCCCAAAAACACATTTGTGTAAAAGCGCACAAACATTTTGTCAATGGGTCCTGGTTGGTATTCAACCAATGCAAGAGCACTCGGGGGTTAACCCAGATTATTGGGATGTTAAGAGATGATACTTCTGGACTTTGGTCACGCTTCACAGACTTGTAAAGGACACATGACATCTGTGTATCACAGTGGGTCTGGTCCTTATAGCCAATTCGATGGAAGTTCTGGAAAGGGCGATTCTCATATGTAATGTGACAGCCAAGTGATTTTCAATAGGATGTGTATTTTGGGAGAGATTGTGCAACACAGGACGTCACATTTTTACCTGTTCTATGATCTTGATTCAGGACACGTGTCCTTTCCTTGTCTAAAGTGTTATCTGTATTTGCTCTCAATTGTGACATTCATGCAGGTGTTTGTATTGCCACACGAGCTCCGTACTTTACGGATTAGTTTATGAATGTGGTGCCAAGGATATCAATCTGGTAAGCATTTCCTTATTTATCCTTCATGTGAGGTTAATTTAATTCCTTCTTGATCATAGGAATAGATTGTATTGATGGTTTAGCAAGTCAAAATTAGAAGATAGTGTAATCTTAATCGGATGAACCACGAGGTTTGTTATTAACTAACAGGTGAAGATACGTGCTATTCATAGTACAGGTATATGATATGTATGCATGATTGACTTTAAGGTATTTGTCACAAGGAGGAAAACTGATTTTAAGTAAGGAAAGTAACTTGCGTGGTTAGTTTTTGTACGTTGATCCAATCAGATTGTTGGTACACTGGGTCAACTCAAGCTGTGATTATTGCGCAGATGTTTTCTTTTTCTAGATCTACATGTATGTCAGATATATTATTTTCATCAAAACACAATCTATCATTATAACCTTTCTCTCTATTTTTCACATTTTTACTTCATAAATGTATTTAAATACGCATATGTCGCAAATAACAATACAGCACAGACAGTTTACTCGTATGTTTCTCATCGCGGGATAAATCACATATTATTCCTGATCCATGTCATCTTTCGTTGCCCCCAGCAGTCGGAGGGTTAATGTCATGAGCATATAGTGTCCACATTAGGTAAACATGAAACTGCTTAAGGCTATCTGTGCGCACGTTGATACGTTGTACGTAGTAGCAATGGTATTCCATTTATACCTGTATCTATTCCAAGAAGTGGGATAGCCACTAGGATCAGGACAGGTGCAGTTGTCGTCGGTGATAACGCGCGTAGGAAGTCGGTAATATCACGTGCAGGATATATTAGTAGGGTTCACCTCATGTCAACATAAGAAATACATTTGGTTTTTGGATGTTTTTTGGTGAAAATATACAATTTCATTTGCATGACAAGGGGAATTAATTTAGTGCAATTGATTGCATATGACTCAGTGGTTTCTGCGATATTACAATCTATTTATTTTTCTGAGTATACTTTATGTTTGTTTTGGTTTATAGCGACACAAAACTAGTGTGGATACGTGATTGGTGCACAGGATGGTTCGCGATGTTCGTAAGTATACTTTGAATCAAAATCCATGGATAATGTCACAAACCCTTAAGGCTCGCTCACACAAGTCTAGGTCGATTGGTCATACGAGTGTAGAGTTTATTCTAGTCATGCGATATCCGTCGTTTCAATCCATCGATTGGAATTATGAATCGCATCACATGTATGCTCACACGGTGCGATTTGACATTGGTACAACCGATCAGGGCTGGTGGTAGCGCAGTGGTAGAACAGTTGGACTTCGGAGCCAAAGGTTCCAGGTTCAAATCCAGCCCCGGACCCTGCATCAATGTTCACGAAAGTTACCTTTCTGACGCGATATTGATAGGATGCGATGTCTGTAGAGTGGCAATGCAGTTA
>JAUTBT010024690.1:0-20134 GCA_032361225.1 Lepetodrilus schrolli
ATTTGAACACAACAGAAAATTATTAACGAGATTTTAAATTTCGTTTATAACTGTATAATTTAGAAAAATAATAAAATGTATTCATATTTGATTTCTGCTCCCGACTGTGGATTTGGTTTCCTCTAGTTACCAGCTGCCATTTGCAATCTGAAAAACATAAGAATACGCATGAATGAAATTTGATTTGACTATTTTTGGATGCTTTACGTAATGTACCCGGTACCACCGAAGTTTTTCTTTCGTCTGATTGATTCTACATTATCGTTTGTAACACTATTACGCTAAATTCCTCCTGTTTTTGGCAATTTTTTTTTTTTTTTATATATTACGAATATAAGACGATGGGTCAAATTTAAGGTAATTTTTAGGGATTAAAAGGTCGTCTTATAATCAGCAATATACGGTAGTAAAATTATGTATATGATTTAATAGCTTGATGTACTTTATAAGTAATTTAAAACTTCCATGTAGACCAATTGCATTTAAAAACGATAAGATTTGATGCTTGACTATGATGTCAGCACGAGACAGTCCTGCGTCAGTGTCATATTGGTCATGCAAATTTTACCCATTAATACATTTTAAAAGGCGAGGATAGGCCTTGGTGTGTTGGTTGTGACGAGGACATCACAATAGTCATTGCACAAGCTAATGTTGCTGTGGTAACGGCAAAGACCTGATGACGTAACAGAATTAGGTGTGAGATCTTGTCGATGCATTAAATAGAGGGATCTGGAAACTACGTGCTATTCTATGATCTTATTTCTATGGATGCAAGTAAGTACAGATATAAATGTGATTCTTCCCGACAAATGCCAGGCCCCGAGATTACTAAACTATTTGAGTATGATTAATAACATGTTTATGGGTGTTATAGGCACATTAAACAAGCAGTAAAATTCACCAAATTTACGATGAAGTGAGACAGTCACCAAACAGGAAATAATAATCAATGGATCTGATGGCAGTACTATGATTAATAAAGTAAGATATACAATTATATTAATTATGAGCCCTGCGAAAAGAACTGAAATATAGGCTAGTCAGGCTTGAATTCAATATAATGCATTATCATGTAAATATATAACAATAGGCCTACTGTTGATTTCAATTTTATATAAGCAACCAAACTGAAACATAAACTATTATATGTTTCATTCACATATATAAGAATTCCAAACGATCGCACATGCATGGGACAATTTCCCAATTTTTAGCTGTATTTTATTATTTTTTAAATATCTCTTTTAGGGTATTTCAGGAAATTTATATTTGTTGAATCACTAGAACAATTGTAATTTCCATTGTAATTATCACGTTTAGATATAAATGTGCGAAATAATATAATCTTTAAAGCAAGTATAACTATAAGTGAGACACAATCAATGTAATTCAAAAGTTACGTTGTCTAAATTTTTTAGCTCTTTGTGAACTTTCGCAACCCAGAAAGATTAAATTTCAGTTGACAGAACAGTGAAATAGTCCATACAAGCAATAATATTTTAGTCTATTATCATGTTTAATCTTAGCATTGTGCTCTGCGAATTGATGAAATATTCCCACTGTGATGTAAAGCAATAATTCATTTTGTGAATTTGCCATGAAATCAAAATCTAAACAGATACGCATCGTTGCAATCTAAGAAATGAAATTTCGGTTCTACGTAAAAGTTATCCTAACTCTGGGTTGTACAAATATGCAGATTTCTAAATAACTAGTTAACATATCAGGCTGAAATTCAGATTACATAATCATAAGCTAAAGTGTTATCAACGGATCAAACGTCCCCATCTGGCATGGTGTATTTTTGGTAAAATCGTGCCTCAATCAACACAAGTAGATGGCGGAATGGTTTTCAGTAATATCTAAAATGGCCATCGCCTTGCCTACTTGAAATATCCTTCGTGAAGCCATTATTCTTTGAATTGAAATATACTGAATGTAATTCACACAACTATAGTTATGTTAGTTCCTTGTTATCAATTTGTTTATATCATTCAAGTTAAAATATTTCGCAATGAACGGGTTGTTGGCACGCGTGGTATCGACAAAGTTGTAAATTTTGCGTATAATTTTCAAACAATGCAGAAAAAATGTGTGTGATCAATACTAACATGTTACAGGATTGATGTTTTAATTTGTATTATTTCCTAAATATCCATACTACCAATAAGAATACATTAATATTATTACTAGTATAACAGCTAATGTGTACCTATTTAATGTCTTTGGTTAATGTTCCGATCTTATGTCAATGAAACATAAACAAATCATTAAAAATACCATGGTATTCATAAAATATCATCATTAAAAAATATCTATATATCTTAAGTTTATTGAGTTCAGAAATATGGGTAACCCATATTCAATAATATATCCGCTGTTTATCACATGATGTGTACATGCATCGAGTTGACCTAGTTTGACTATGACGTAATATCTGCAGGTAGATGAAGTGTGTACCGGTTCATCAATGGAAATGAATTGCATATGATGGCAAATTAGATATACTGCATGTTCAAATACTGTAAAACACTTATATTACACACAGACATATACACGCCAAGCCATTTTGGGCTGAATTTCAGAGTGTGCGAATATTGAAGTCCTTTGTTTGCTTATTGACTGAAGCGGACATAATACTAGTATACCTAAAACACGATGAAACGAACAACACAGAAAATACGATTGAACCATTTAATGAAGCTACTCGACATAAAAATAATATTGTGAATGATGACAACAGCCCATACTAGTCCTGGAAGAACAAGCACTATAAGCATTCTTCATTGATTGTTCTAAGTCACAAAAGGCAGAGTTTCAAAATGTTTTTTCTTCGACTGTATATTTTATATTTGAGTGTAGACGCATCATGTTGGTGATCACTTTAATCTTCTGTTTACAAAATATGGCGTACAATTTCCCGCCGTCTCGACTGAAAGCGTTGGATTACAACTGTGAGCAAACTAAACTTCCTACATACACAAATTTTAATGACACATCTCATTAGGCAATTAGCTATGGACCAGTGCATTTTTATTGTCATCCATGTCCATTGTCTATTATTTTGACTGAATATTCAATGAGTTCATTTTTACACGTGATTGGGCAACCTCGTATGCCTTCATAAGTCGATGACAAGGATACAAATGGCAACCTCATATGCCTGCAGCAGGGTGAGCATTAATGGTAGCCATCAATGTGTCTGTGTGCTATGTTGCAGCTTGACCAGATCCCAGTCTATCCCACGTAGTCATGATTCATGAATAATTATCTTTGACTTCAGGAATTGTGAACCCACCCCTATCCACTCAGAAAAACCCACAATGAAGAAACGTGACAGTGAGGTGATATCCACCTCCTCCGGAACCTCCAAGGGATCCGAGCACCGGAAGGGCTCCACGTTTTCCCTGCGGCGGATCTTCCACGTGCGGAGGCCACGGAACCGGTCCAAGTCCCATGCCAGCCTTGACTCCGACTCTGCCCGCTCGGAGACCAGCCTGAATGTAGTCAGCGAGCCTCCCCCGCCCCCCTTGCCCATCATGCCCTGCCCTCCCCTGACGGAGGCGTCGCCGGGGGTGGTGTCGGCAGGGGTACCACCGGTCCAGACCAGCAGCAGGCACCGCGAGAACAGCCGGGAATGTCCCGTGTGCATGCTGGACCAAGACCTGGACTGCTTCCCTGACATCATGACCTGCCACCACCGCACGTGCCGCGACTGCCTCAAGCAATACCTGCAGATCGAGATATCTGAGAGCCGCGTGAACATCGCCTGCCCAGAGTGCGCCGAGAAGTTCCACCCAAATGACATCCAGATGATCCTCAATGACCCGGTGCTCATGACCAAGTACGAGGTGTTCATGCTGCGCCGGGTCCTGGCTATGGACCCCGACGCCCGGTGGTGCCCAGCTCCCGACTGCGGGTAAGGCCACAGTTTCCTGACTTTGGGATCGACAGTAGTTCCTCTATGCCCTAGCCATTTCTCACAGTTAGAGGAATCCTATATGTCTGGGTCCTGTTTCACAGAATGCTTGCATTAACATAGCACTACGATTGTTCTGTGGTACTGGGGCCTGGGCTATGAGAAATAATATTGTATGTAACTATTTCTTATGTTGGAAGATAAATGTAAGCCCCCAAAAAGGGAAATTAACACAAAATTAAAATCTGAGAATTGCTGAAAATACACTTAATTTACCCCCAAAACTATGCCATCAATACGAATTATTATAGCAAAATCCAACAAGAATCTTGAAAGTGGTTTTAAACACCAAATTTAAAAAAAAATGCAATTAAGAAAAAAAAGCAATGATGCAAGTGAAAGAATTTCGTAAGAGGCTCTCGTATATTACAAAATACAAGAGAGGACTTTTTACATTATAATTTTATCTGTTGTGTTTCGCCAGCTATGCTGTGATAGCGAGCGGGTGTGCGGGATGTCCTAAGCTGAAGTGTGAGCGGCAAGGCTGCAACACGTTCTTCTGCTACCACTGCAAACAGCACTGGCACCCAAACCAGACCTGTGACGCCGCCCGTGCAGAGAGGTCACCTAACGTGCGGTCATCCTCGCTGAGCTACAGCAACGAGAACGGCTCGCACAGTGAGTAACGCCTTCCAGTGTCCAGTTGCACGTCGCTCGTGTAGGCTACAATAGTTGTATGGACTTACAACTGCCGTTACAATAGTTGTAGCGCTGTCTTGCTCCGATAGCCTACAAGAGCTTTGTGCAACCCAATTCCAATTGTAGAAGACTCTACAATTGGATTTACAACTATTGTAGCCCTACAAGAGTGTTGTGCAACTGGACTCAGGTGAAATCCACAAATGGAAAAAGTCCCAGAATCAATCAACATGCATGGCAACAGTCAATTGTGATTTCAGCGGAAAACGACCACCGAGACTGCAGGCTGCAGGGCAAATAGATCGACCCCTGGACAAATAAATCAGCAGATTTCTGCGGATCCGCAGAAAATTACTATGCCTGAATCAATCGCACACACACAACTTAGCCACACCATAGCAGGGACGGACGTAATCCACATGGTGCTCAGTACACTTCCTCAGTTTCCTACTTCCACATCTGATTAAATCCTGGTTCCTCGATACTTCATTACTCTACTAGTTCTCATCAGTTTCTTTCACACTTTCTGGCAGATTGCAAATGCTGTTGGTTTTGGAGACTCGTACTAAAATCCAGCCCCTATGTACAGAGATTGACAACATCGGCGCTAGGTGGGGCAAGATGGGGTGGTGTGGCGTGCTGTAGGTGGGGTAGGGCAGAACATGAGGGTTGAGCATGAAGAGAGAATCCTTACATTTCTAGGTTAATACGTAGGATGATGGTAGAAAATGGACATGATGGGCAAGGATGGTAATGTTAGTGGGTAGGTAAAGTGGGTGGGCGGTCAAGTGGGTGGGTGGGGCTATGTGGGTTGGACAATGTGTTAAAGATTCTTGTAGTCTCACTCGCAATTTTACCTAGAATATGACTACATGAAATGGTGCAACAATTAGAATGAAACTGTACCATAAAGGCTGGTTTATAGACAGCAGTCAAATATTTAGTTTTGTTCCATCACACACACAATGTAAATATACAAGCTTCGCAAGAATATTTCTGTGTGTCTGTAGATTCTTTAATGGAATTTCCTTCATCGACATTCCAGTAGAGCGATACACATATTTTCCATCGTTTGGGTATTGGTGAACAATCGCTCATTAAAGTAAGAAAGCATATCTTTACATAAATATATGTATATATATATATATATATATAGGTTATATGTCATTCAGCATAGTTATCCTCAAAGGTGGTGTTTGAACATGTTCACCATATATATATATAACAATAATAATAATAATGGCTCTCTTCCATGTGTATTACCAGCATATTTAACTACTGGATGGGAAAGCCAACTCGACATATACGTCTGATGTAGACAGACGTATCTCAGATCCTTTGTTCTCACAGTAAATGGCGTCCGACCCAGAGATATTCCCATCACAGAACTGAATGCATAGAAACATCACTTCCACAGCAGTGTACTTGACTCATCAGGAAGAAATCGCTGCAAGGTGTGTAAGCATGAGCTGACTGGAAACAGTGTTGGCCGGAGAGCAGTGGTCAGTCAGTCTAGTGGTCAGTCCAGGGTTCCCATGAGCAGGATGATCTCCTTGAAGGTGCTGTCCAGTTTGCCAGCTGTTCCCTGTCGCTTCTCCAGCACGAGGCGGATGTCCATCAGTGACATGTAGCACTTGCTGCACTTCCTGTGTCTGTAACACAGCACATAGACTCAGCACATAGACTCAGCAATACTGATCAGCACTTAGTGATGTCCATAGTCCAGACAGACAAAGCTGAACATGATATTCACCAAATTAAAAACAAGTACGATACTCAAAACTACACCCCTAACAACACCAGATACCTCAAGAAATTATTATTATTAAATATTTGCATGTAGACTAACACATCATACATATTTATTATTGTTATTATTATTATTCATTAAAAATATGTATTATTAATTTCTATTTTCATCATTTGAGAATTAATAACATTATTATTATTTAAAGAAAATTGAAACCATAGGAGACATCCTCGTAATGACACACAAATGCTCTAACAAGTATGACTCATCAGAAAGAACTTTCTTTTTGCAGTTATTTAAATTGTATTATATATTTTTAATTGGGGTTTAGAGTTGCTTTCAAGGTTCTTTCACTTATGTCACTTTAGGGCAGTAGGAAACCTGCAACATCCGTAGCGCTGAATGTTGCAGTAAACCTGCTAGCACAGGCTGGCACTGACAGACCAAGGTATGTTAACTGCATTGCCACTCTACAGACAGCACATCCTATTAATATCACGTCAGAAAAGTAACTTGCGAACATGCATGCCAGGCTCCCAGGACGGGATTTGAACCCAGGGCTACTGAAACCATAGTTATTGTTTCATGTTGCAGCGGGGAAACTTTCAGCTAAACGCGACCGTGAAACGGTAGAAGGCAGGCTCACAACACCAATTATGTCTCATCATAAGGAACTACTATTTTTTGCATTTCAATATTAGTTGCAGCACACACCTTTCCTCCCTGGAGATATCCACGCCAAAGCTAGGTGGCGCTGTCATATTAGCCTTTATCACAGGCCCCATGTTGCGCAGGATCAGCTTAATAGCTGTTGCTGTGGTCAGTACGTAGCTGCAGACAAACGCAATCTCTACATTAGAATGTCCACATGGAATCTAGTAAAGGGAGATAACTGGTAAATAAGCAACCAATTTTAAAATTAAATTTAGTACATCATTACTTCTGAATATCGTGATCCTAAATCTGATGGAAGAAAAAGCATACACAAATAAACATTATAAAATTAAATAATAACTAAATAGGTAATGAAATAAAAGAAAATATTAAAAGTATTCAGATCTTTCAGGAAAAGATAATTATATTCAATCTTAAGTTTCTTGACTGATGCATGGCGATGAAATTAACAATACATATAGTCCTCAATATTCTAAATTAAAAACCCTGCAATAACAATATTTCAATTTGGAAATAATAATATTGTATTTAGGCTAACAGATCATTCATAATACACTCATAGTACATGAGGACACAGACCAGTTAACAATACATGTGCATAACACTTAGAAAGCCTGACATTCCAACAAAGCTCTTACCTCTCATACTTGCTGTTGAGCATGTCCTTTAGATGTGGAATCAGGGTGGTACACAGGTCTAAGTTCCATAGAGACCTGAATATGAAGCAGACAGTTGGCTTAAGATATATGACAGTTTAAGAAAATATCAGAGTAGCACTGTATAGGCAAAACTGCATACATGGGCAAATGGATCCCAAATAACTACAGAATTGTGTCCCATTCAACAGAACAAAGTTACAACTCTCCTGCTCTAGGTAGTTGTACATCTTGCCAGCACTCTCATGAACACAAGGCACTTGTCCTGTCATACATGAAACTACTTGCCCTGTAGGACAAGGGCTTATTAACCTGGGATATTCACTTCTTTGCCTGTGTATAATACCTGTCCTGGGTAGGTGGAAAATACTTACTGTCAAGCCCTGCTTGCGACATATATTTTGGAAAATAACAGTAATTATGGAGAGGTGAAATGGGATAAGTTGACTTTTTCAAACTAAATTTCAACTGTTCATGACTAAATTTGTACATTTTATTTTTCAGCTTGAAAAATATTTCCTCCCACCATCTCAACTTTTCCTACGACCGAGCCCCACGACCCTGTGGTGATACATAATAACAGGCACTCACGTCTTCATGTTTAGAACATTGAGAATATCGATCATCACAGCGGGGTCGTTCATACTCAAAGCCGAATCAATTGCCGTCTGAAACATTGAGATCATCATCAGAAAACAGAAAAGCAAGTTTCTAAAAACAAAGAAAAAGCCAAAAGTGAGTGAATTAATATTTTACCTTTGATACATGTCCTCACTTTGATAACAGCAAATCATTTGACCTATACGTGACAATTAAGCCAAAAGATTTGCTGTTATCCAAGTGAGGATGAGTGGTCAGCGATGTCCAGCCTACCTTGGTGTTTCCGGATGTCCACATGGCGCGGACGATCTGAAGGTTGCGTGCTCGGCTCATCATCACCTGCATCATTGCGTCATGTCCCTTCTGCATCGACGACAGCACGCCGTCTTCTGTCACTGCTCCTCCACCCCGGTCATATGCCGACTTCTGGAGACATGAGTGTAGTCAGGTCAATGTGACATACAGACAAGGTCAACATGATATATAGACAGGTCAATGTGACATACATAAAGGTCAACGTGACATACATACAAGTCAACGTGATTTAGTAGTAATAATAATAATAATAATAATAATAATAATGCATTTATATATCACTTAAACTCCAGTTTTTAGCTTCTCACTGGTGTTGTACATAAGAGATAGTCCTGATCGGTCAACATAACATACAGATCATTGTACAGACACGCCATTGTGACATCCAGACAGGTCACCATGACATTCCATGATGCTTCTATTTGTAGACATGTAAATATGGCTCCAACAGAAAGATCAATCTGTGTTCAAAGTTGAAAAATAAACTAGCATGGCAAAAACATGTGTAAGTACAAGATATTTGGATGGCATTTCTGATGGTCTTTCATCGAGTCGTATAACTCATTAAATCTTCATTCAGGAATCCAAACTGTATGATTGTATTCAGCCATTTACAACATATGTCACATTATTTCATTGATCTTGCTTCATGTTAGGATGACCAACACCAAACTGATACAGTGCTGATGGCAGGCGCACATAAGCCATGGACAAATTCTCCACTACAGAATAACCACTATAGTTCCCAGTGACTTAATAAACATATATCTGCCAAGACAGAGGTCTCGTACAATTGATAGTTAACATCATGGTCTACTACTAACAGGTAAGAAATCCTCAGCAGCAATGCCCGACTTGGGAGCAGCCTCACGTCGAGGAGGGGAGGGGTCTTTCCGCCTGGGTGGTGGGGACACCTCCTTCCTTCGTGGGGGTGGGGACACCTTCCTCTGAGGCGGCGGGGATGGATCACTCCGCCGTGACACTGGAGACGGCTCTCGGCGCTGTGGGGGCGGGGATCGCTGAACCTTCCCCTGAGCAGGTCCTGGGGGTGGTGACCTTTGCACTCGCCGGGGAGGGGAATGTGATACTTTGTGTGTGGACTTCCTGTCACCGGATGTAGCGGCCCTTCTGTCATTGGCTCTCTGCTTTAATTCAGACTCCCCAACTGTAAGTAGACATTGTTTTGTTTTTTTGTCAATGAAGGATACTCTGCCAATATTTAACTTAAAAACAAATGAAAAAAAATGTTATAAATATATATTTTGATTACCAATTTCCTCAAAGTGTGAGCCCCGGCCGAGTAATACCAAATTTTTTTAAAAGGTGGTACTTGTTGTTCCCCTGCTTGGCACTACTGTAGGTTATTGCATTCCCTTGAGGAATAGGAAGGACAGCAAATGACTATATATTGTATTAATGGATTTTGTAAGGATTACAGATTGCTATGTTCCTTTGATCAGAGTAGGCAGGACTGTCAATGACTATATGAGGCTAAATTAAATGAATGCCACAATATAGAACACACAAAGCCATGCACTTACAGTCCTCTGGAGGGGGTTGGAAGGGCTCCACTTTCTTGGGAGGGGAGAACGCTGAAATAAACCAGAGCATGCTGCTAAAATACTTGCTACACACACACATACAAACATGTTAATGAATGGCTCAGCACAACATACATGTACATACGCTACAGAAAATGAAAAAAATAAAATTAATAATAATAATAATAAAATGCAAAACATAAATGCTACAGAAAATGGAAAAAATAAAAATAAAAATAATAATAATAATAATAAAATGCAAAACATAAACGCTACAGAAAATGAGATTATTTTTTTTTTAAATAGTAATAATAAAATGCAAAACATACACTACAGAAAATGAAAAAAATAAAAATTAATAATAATAAAATGCAAAAAATAACTAGACACAAAGCCTATTTCTTGCATCAAGAAACTAGAAGCTTCTGGGGAAAACTCAGAAACACTGTTTGAAGTGATACCTGTTGGCATAGAAAACAGGGCAGGTTTGAGAGACCATATAATGAGTCACACAAATATTGATATCTGTATAAACTATCTCTACGATTAGTTTAATGAGATATTTTACTTTTGATCTACAGAGTACAGTAAGGAGCTGACCAGCACACTAGACAATGCTATACACCAATACAGGCCACTGTTGCTGTATATAATACACCAGTGTGGAATTGATTTGTAACATGGAATGCTGAATATGTAATGATAGTAATTATTGTTAACACTTTGTTCTTCCATGGACATTCCGACAAATACAGAAGTCATATTATCATGTGATTATATGGTTTTTAAGTATTCTGGCCATGTTACATTCCTATCGATTGCCGTAATCTATTCGCAGACTACAGTACAATCCTTTCGTGAAATGTATGCCTGGAGAGTTTTGGTTTGTAATCCGATCTCCTACAATTGTGCTGCACCATTCTGCAGTCTTACGTCAATAAATTTTCATATCACTACATTTTTATATTCATTCACAAGTAACAATCTTATTGATATACTATACTGCAAATTAAAAAATAATGTCATGAATATAGCATAAATACAACATGAATAGTCAACATTTGCAATGATATAATCAAGCATTTTGACAGCTACAAGCCCTCCACTTCTTTCTAACTAAATAGCGTCATAGTTAACATGTGGGTCATGCCGTATGCAGCATAGACAGGTTGTGCATATCATATTTGGCGAAAGATTATATAATTTTTATAGTTAGAAAGTTGGCAATTTCTTACTATGAACATCATATTATTACTTACATAGACTGACAATATCAAGTAGTGCCGCAAAAAGTGGAATGAACTTTAGATGAATGTTTCTATGTTCGAGTGTTTCACTGATATGCTCCCTACTAACCAAAACACATTCATCAGAGTGAGGCAATGCACGAGGCAATGTCGACAGGGTACAGTTGAGAATGCATACAAAGTATTACTTTTGCGACAAGTCATAATATATATATATATACATGTAGTTAAATACCAAATCACATTTCTACTGTACAATTCTAACTGAATTTATATATATAGATATTTCATGCTTTTCAATCAATTTTATCAATTTATATCTATTATATCGGATGTAATGTCCTAAGTTGTTAATACTATATTTGTGTTGTGCGGCTACATAGATTATCATTATGTTAAGCATGAGGCTGTGCTAAATATATGTTTTTCCAATTATCCCCATATTTACCATTCAATCAGAAATATTTGAATACAATTCAAGTTAAATATACATTCTGCAAAGACTTTATTCATACCATAGTTAACTCTCTCCATGTTGGGGATAACTGGAGCAGCACCTGTGCTTAACCCAGCAGGGAGAGGGTTAAACATTAATGGAATAAAAATCTAAATCACTGTTTCATATCGTAGATAATGAATGAATGAATCAGTGTTTTAAGTTGCAGCAAGAATTTTGTAGATAAAACTTGAAAATAAAAGCATGATATAAAAATAATAATTTCATTTTGAAATGGTAGGTACCATCACCAAGTCATGCATTACAACTGAAGCTCTGTATACATGAATACTTATTAATATTTTCTGGGGGATATTGGGTCTCATCCGTACCTTTCTTTGCTACATGCCAAGTGACTTTAAAATCAGGTTCTGTGAAGAACAATACACATTCATATCATTACAAAACTGTAATTGCATCCTTAACAACCAAAGTGTCCTGTCGATATCCCCATCAAAATTCACACCAGACTGTTTGCCTGCTAAGCCCAGGCACGGCAACAGATAATTATGATTTCAGCAGCCCGGGCTGCATGTCCCAAGTCATGTTCAGCGCAAATAAATTGACTCCTGGACAAATAAATCAACAGACTTCCGCTTATCCATAGAAAATTGCCTGTAAACCAATACTGGCAACGTTTCCAAGATTATATATATTTTATATTTTCATGTCTGAATTGTCTGGTTAATTGTTCAAGCAATTTTCGAATGCTATTTGTGCATTCTTCCATCACCAAGGCATACATAATAACAGAGCCAGACCCCGGGATTACAGAACATTTCGAGTATGAATTCATCCTCAAGCTCAAATTTTATATGGGAATTTATGAACAAAATTGAGTCGAGCATGAAATCGTACTCAAAATCGTTTCCCAATCTCAGGGCCAGGTCTGTAGCTCACTTGAAAATATATAAAACATCCAAATAAGGCAAAGAGATCTGATATTATATAAAAATCTATGCAGTGTTAAGATTGATAAGAGTTGTAGAAATCCATTGTATTTTCATTGACCAATTACATTGATTGTAATTACTTCCTATTCAGTTTATATGTACTGCAATGGATCTTGAGTCAAAATAATTGAATAATAAATAAAACTACTTGTTATTTTGTTCAGTTTAAAGTTGAAAGATATTTAATTGTTGAAAAGCAATAAAAGATTCTCCATGTTTTCTACCAAATCTTAACCAAAATACTGGTATGAACAGTTGTTGAATAATAATGACACTTACACACACCAGAATAAACGCTTATTGATTTATTTTTTCCCCACAAAATGAGCTGAAATTTTACATTGAAAATCATGCAAATTATGAAACAAGTTTCATTATAAAATCCCAATTGTGGATTATCTCCCCTCCACCATGATACGGTGTAACATAATAATGTACCCAAAGGCCAACTCTCACCACTCGTTTTCTTGGAAAATTTCCAGTTAACTTTTGACGGAGATACTGTAAATTACAAAAGGTTTTCACATGTGAATATATTCCGAGTCAGATTAATAGTTTAAGGTTGTTGGAAAGTTAATTCCCATCAGACTTCAGAAGGATATTATGATCGAGTTTCATAGCTCACTTCTTCAAGTGTACTTGCACTTTAGGACGAAATATATATCCTTGTTGGAATTTATGATTCCACAGCAACCCCACCCAACCCCCATGCTTAGAGCTGCAGTAATGATTATGTCATTCCTACTTCTATTGGATAATTTTATAGAAATTATACATTGATATGTAGTGATTATTTAACTATGTCAATGTTGTGATGATACACCATGTGTGAAATGGCGTAGAGTCTATATTTATGCCAAATTATTAAAAAAATCCAATTGGTCACTATACTTCAATAATAATTAATTAATAAATTAACGATTAGTAAATTACAGAATTGTCTTTTCAAACATATACAGGATGCAAAGAAAAGTATGTTAATTTTTGCGATTATTGTGGAAACCAAATTTAACCACACACTACAGAAATGTCTCAAAAGTTAATATGACAAAAAAAAACAACACATTGACATGCATGTTGTCATTCCGGACACAACATTCAATCATCAATGATTGGACATACCATATTTGGCGTTGTGTTGAAAGTGTTCCTGGTAGTCATCCTGACTCTGAATGTCTGTTGTGGACTGGTTTTCGTCCCAGTCTCCTCTGCTCCCATCTTCAGTAGACTCGGTCCTGTCTTCCTTTGGTATACTGAAATATCCCAACCATTTCATCAATATGTAGATTCAATCCCTACTGCTTGACAAGAACTTCTGACCTGGGGGATAACATTAACTATTGAGCGAGTTACCGTTTTATGTTGCAGCAGGAATCGTTCACCTATACATGAGGATTAATATTTGATTATACTATAGATTCTTTAAAATTAAAAGCAGCATGAAAAACAGTAAAAATAATTTAAATGCCAAGTTAGCATAAAGCAGTTGTTTTGAATCACAAATAGGCCGACTAATCATTAATGAGTGATTTATTGCTTAACGTCACAGCAAAAATCTTTCACCAATACGCGACGAACTAATCATTAGAGAAGGTTGGCAATGTTGTCTCACGTGGCTTGTCGGGATGAAGCAGTGGGTGGACGGTCGGTTATAAAGCTCCTACGACTACTGGAATAAAATGAGATAACGATCACATAACAGTAATACAAAAACAAGAAATTCAACAATGAATAGAATACATTCTTCAACAAATACTTACAGTTTTGTATTGATGAAACAAGTTATTTTTATAAAACAATGTCAACACTGAAATCAAGTAGACAAGATGACATAATAATATCCAAGGATATGGCATGGTATTTTCAAATTATTGGTCATGAAAATAGTCAATAGTCTAAGGGAAGAAACTCTGCAAGGTTAGAGGTATAGTAATTCGAGGGGTGAATTCTAGCTACTTTTCACAATGAAGTGTTATTTAGCACATCGGTACCCGTTATGGCAGAATGTGTAGCACTATATTTTACTAAGGGGTTTGGACATTGTAGTGCTTAGGAGAAACAAAACTGATGCAGGAAGTGGATCGTACACATGAGGAAACCGATTTCCTACGAATCCATGAATAACTATTGTCGGAAAATGTAGTGTAGTGTGTGCAAGTTAGTGCAGTCTGAACACACCCCAGACCACCACTCTCCAGTACAAAATGGCATAACTTTAACTCCAACCATAGCAATGATGTAGTCTATTGCAATGCCTGGAGCCATGTTTAGAGTTATGCCCCTTTCATACAGGATAGCCCACAATAGTGGCATTTCTTTTGTCAAACTGGCTAGGTTCGGTGTGCGCCATTTAAGGTACTTCCGGTGGATAGATTGCTTTATTTGCAATCTACCCAGTTAGCCGCTTTGCTTTCTGACAAATCAAGGAGACCGATTGTAAATAAGACACTGTAACAAACCTGGATAGACTTGCTCGATCTGACGATGGACCAACAGGTTTCACTCTCTGGAAGATAAATAATTGGAAAAACATTAACCTATTACTGTAACTTCCATCATTCCGATTGGTCAGATTCTCCAGTAGGAAAGTCACGGGGTATGTAAACAGGCAATGAATACTTACTGTTAAATCTACCACAAAACTGCTGACGTTGGTCTGTGAGAAAGATGATCCTATCTGCAACACAGAAATAATTGGAGAACACTGAAATCAAATACTGACATGCAATCAGTGATTTCAATGATTTTTTTCATTTTTTATTAGGCCAGGGTCCTGTCCCACAGAAATACACTCCTATACATTAAGTTACGACTCTTGTAGTGCTACGATCATTCTGTGGAGCGGGCGCCAGACCAACTTAACTGTTGTATGGATTATCTATTTTCCTTGAGATTTAATTTTGTTTCCATATATACCAAAGGGCTCTTTCTCCGTTGAACCAACAATGCCATGAAAATACCCCTGATCAAATTTTCTATGTTATTGCTTGCCCATTAGAAAATAATCACCACACGTGCACCAGGGTACTGTACCATTGATTAATTATAGCACTACAAGAGTTATGTCCCATCTAAGAATAGCGAGTTACGACTCTCACAGCGCTACCATTATTCTGTGGAATTGGACCATGAACAATCTGTCCCTTCCCGTAGCCCTAGCCCTGTCCATGCTAAAGACAACTGGTGATGCCCTAAAAAGCCTGTGCCTAATCCGGCAGGGAAAGGGTTAGAATCACATTCAAGACTACAGTTGGATCAAGTCAGGAAGACACTAACCAGTTGATTTTGAGCCATGGCAATTTCTCCTACTTCTCCCCATGCTATAGACACAGTGTCGTAGCAGTTGGACGGCTCCCAGCTGTGCACCTTTAACATGTCCCTACTGCCAGCATACAGACACAGACCTTCAGGGTGGAACATCAGACTTCTGCAACAGCAACAACAATCATAAATCCAAATAATATTGTTCTGGAAAATGTGAATGGAGAATTCTTGGAAGAAAATATATTTCTTTTTAATTTCCTTCTAATAAATGTTGCTTTGTTGACTATAAAAAAAATAAATCTTTCAATTAAATAAAATAAAATTCAACTCAATTATAGTGACAAGAAAGTAATATCTTGAAATTCTGTTAGATATGAAGAAATATAATGAAATCAAAGTGAAAGTAAAAATAAACATGCAACAAACATAGTAAATATCTTCAGAAATCAACTACAAATCAGAAACAGGAAATCTTTATTTCAAAGATTGTTATTGTTTTACATCACAGCGAGAATCTTTCACCCATATGTGAAAATTCAAAGATGGAACATCTTATATTATTTCTATCAAGTGAATACAATTTTTAATTTTTAATTTTTAATTGTGGTTTAGAGCCGCTTTCAAGATTCTTTCACGTAAATCACAACTTGTCAGTTTTAGGGTAGGAGGAAACCTGTAACATCTGTAGTGCTGAATGTTGCAGTAAACCTGTGAGCACCGGCTGGTACTGACAAGACCAAGGATGACAACTGCATTGCCACTCTACAGACAGCGCATCCTATCAATAAGGTAACTTTCACGAACATTGATGCAGGGCTCCCGGGGCAGGATTTGAACCTGGAACGTTTGGCTCTGAAGTCCAACATTCTACCACTGCGCTACCACCCGCCCCAAGTGAATACAAATTTCATGCTTTGCCTACTGCTGTTATATCAGAAATGCATCCATGGAAATAGTGTGTGGCTGAAAAATTAAACATTTATCTCCTGTGGCCTGAACTATCTCCATTCCTTACCTTATTGGTGTAGCATCAGGCTCTGTTGTACTGACCGCTTGGAATGATTCTAAGTCCCAGAACTTGACCGTTCTGAAATCAAGCGGTCATGTTTTAATTATAAATACCAGTACAAATACAATACATTTTGCTGCCGGGATATCAACACATTTGTATTTGGCAATAACGTTGATCTCTCTCTCTCTACACGCGCGCGCACGCACGCACGCACGCACACACACCTGTCTGAGCTCCCTGAGGCTAGTAGAAGTTCTCTGGGGTGGAATTCTACAATGTTGACGGCTCCCTTGTGTTGTTTCAAGTCCATCAGCAACTTCCCAGCTGTCAAATCCCAGATCTGTTGAAAATACAAATAATAATAAAAATATATATTTAATTTTCTTTTGTGTTGGGACTTTCTCAACATTATTTTGCTCATTTTATTATTTGGTGATATTCAATATTTAGCCAGTAGATCACATATATATGCCATGATTAGTATATTCTTATACAGATTAAATTCATAGTAGTTGAACTTAATAGTAGTTTAATCATAATTATGGTGTTACAATTTCCATAGGAAAAGCATTTCTTTTAAAATGTGAATACAAGAGCACATCTACAGCAAAAATGCATTTATAATAATTATTTTACTTTTGTTGGCACAGTTGAAGTGTTCAATGCTACACTGCACTGCATGTATTTGACATGGTTTAGTTTGATCACTCAAGGAATTACCTTTATCAGCGAGTCTTGTCCCGCAGAAGAAATCCATTTCCCATCTGGACTAAATCTTAGACAATTGACCCTGTCAGTATGACCCTTAAAAAACCCAAACAATATTCATCTTTACTTTATTCTGACATCCTCTGAGAAATAAATGCATTACACAATTTATTATAAAATTATTTTATTAGTGAATAGTGAGCAATGACAATTGTTATAAAAGTAAAATAAGCTAAAATTAGTTCCACATTTTTTTGGTCATTGAAGGATACTTACTTCTAAAGCATACTCTAGCAAATAATCATTCAAATAAAAAAAATTTACAAAATAACTAGCCTTAGATATACGAGAATTAGTCCTCAGATTTAACACCATATTTGCAACACTCTTAATAGCCGGGGAATATGGTGTGACATACCGTATATGTATAAATACAGCCTTTTCTTCTAATGTCCCACAGCTGAAAAGTAAAAGTCGAATTAATTTAAGTGTTGATGAGGAAACAAAACATAAACATTGTTCTTGACCATGATATGGTGATGCCGAATATTTTGAAAATCCTTAAAACAATACTGCTTTTCAGATTTAGGAAGATATTGGGACTATTATGTGAGTGAGTGAGTTATTTGTTTACGTCACAGCAGAAATCTTTCGTCCAAACACAATGATGGGACTATTAGGAACACATTCTGAAGTTGGCTTGCTTGTTTCCGAAACATTATAAACAGAAATGATGTTATGTAAAGAGTTAAAAAAAAACTGATGGTTTGCCATCGATTCATAGCCTGAGGCCAGTTGAATTAACATAGAACCAGTAATAGAACATAGAACTAAGGAGTGGTTAACAACATTTACAATAATGTTCATTAGTCTTCTAGACTAACTTAAACTATGAAACACAAAGATTATTTTTTAAATTGTGGTTTAGAGCCGCATTCAAGATTCTTTCATTTATATCACGGTTTCTCAGATTAGGCCAAGAGGAAACCTGCAACATCCGTCACAATGAATGTTGCAGTAAACCTGAAAGCACTGGCTGGTACTGATCGACCAAGGATGATAACTGTACAGACAGCACATCCTATCATGATTGCGGTGGAAAGGTAACTTTCACAAACATTGATGCTGGCCCCCCATGGACACGATTTGAACCAGGGGCCTTTGGCTCCGAAATACGTTCTACTATTCCACTACCACCCGCCCGAAATACAAAGAAAACAACTGTCAACTACAGGGAATAGCTTAGTTTACTCACCTTCATATTGGAATCTATAGAGCCTGAGGCAGCATAATTTCCATATGGATGAAAATCTAAACTAGAAATACCAGCTTTGTGTCCAGTCAAAGTTCGCATTACTGAAAACAATCAGGTAATACATGTACGACTGACTATTTTTGATTACTGAAAACAATAAGGTAATACATGTACGACTGACTATTTTTGATTACTGATTTGTCTCACACATTGTACCACCATTATTAATCAGAAAATTGCAAAAAATATTGGTTAAGCCAGAATAGTTGAATTACTTATCTGATTTTTCACCTATTACAAATTGTAATTGCCAGATCATATCATGGAATATTACAAATATAACACAAGATTGTAATAGATCACAGTTTTGATTGAATTAGTGGTTTATGTCACTGTGGGAATATTTAACTCATATGTGATGATAATACATCATGAGACATAAGATTTATTCAACGAGGTGATAGATGTCTACGGCTCTGTGGCGTGCTGTACTGACTTTTGGCCTTTTCCAGATCCCATACTTTGAGCGCTCCAGACATGGATCCCGCTACAACCATCTCTTCCTCCTTGCCGAACCTCACAGCTTCCACCGATGTTGTGTGTCCTGTCAGACTCTGAAATATACCAAAGCTCGATGTTAACTTTTTGAGTGAGTTTTACGCTTCAGTGGGAATCTTTCACCAATATGAAATTAAGTCAGATTTGCAAGTACTATTAATATATTACAAACATGATAATCCAAAAGTGATAAAAAAATATCATTATACACTGAAAATATTCTTTATCATAATACACTGAAAATATTCTTTGTGTACAGTTTTGCTAAGGGTAGGATGGAAACTCATTAATTCAAATTCATAATGTATCATTCATGTAAATGAAGAATTAATTATTAGAGCCGACATAAATCGACAAAGATCTAGATACTTTCCCCTAACGACCCCTCTCTTACCATGATGCAGTGCGGCTTCCCCATGGCCCACAGGTTGACCTTCCTGTCCTCGCCCCCGGTCACCATGACCCGCCCAGACTTGTGCCCCA
>JAUTBT010024701.1:0-20134 GCA_032361225.1 Lepetodrilus schrolli
GTACTGCTTTCCAAAGGATATAGACGATGGCACTAACTGGAACATTAAAAGATTTTATGGATGATTTGGCTGATGTCTCTAATGGGTTGGAAGAAAATGCTTTTATAAAGAGTGCAAAAGAGAGCATCGAAAAGAATATGAAGAACTTTGAAGTGAGTGACGAAGAGAAGGCAAAGCTCTTTTCAAACTATGTGCAGCAAATAAGCCTTGGCTTGCTCTCTCAAGCCGTTGACATAGTAAAAACTGCACCTACTTTCAAATATGGAGAAGAGAAGGCTAAGTATGACAAATATGCTTCCCAAGCCGCACTTAGAAAGCAATATGGTTTTGAAATAGACACTAATGGTAATTTGGTAGATAAAAAAGATGGGATGTTGGATGAGCAGACAGAAGGATTTAAATATGATTCTTTTTACAAGATACTCTCTGCCATAGGACAAGAGAATCAAATGCTTGTACAAAATGACCAAGCCGTAAAAGATTGGCAAGTGGACATCTATAAGATGGCTGTAGAGGCACTCAGTAGAGGGAAGATAGACATTACTACCACAGGTACAGGAGCGGGGAGAACAACCTCTGTGGAATGGAAAGGGGACGCGAAAGAGCCTAACGGGATATAGTTATGCCACCTATTAAGATACAGACGTATGACTTTAACCTTAGTGCTTCTGAAAACCTCAAGTCGAACTTTGTCTCCGACAGGATTGCGAAGAACCGATGGGGTAAGAAGTTTGCAAGACTCTACAAAAGATATGCAAATATAGACCCTGACTTTGTAGGTACCTATGATTTTACTCAGGGAATGAGAGCGAGTGTCTCTAAGCTTAGTATCTATGAAGAACAGCTCGCTAAAACCACCCTGCTCAAAACAAAACTGTTAGAAAACCTTAAAGTGGAAGATGGGGGGGTATGGAGCATAGCTGGAGCATTGAAGCATAGTTATATGGCTATACTTTTAGAGTCTATCCCAGGGGGAACGCTATCTGGTTTAGAAAAAGCAGAAGTTAGAGGTCTACACTTCTGCTTAAGTTTAGAGGGTGGAGTAGGCAGAAGAGACTCGTGGTTCTACTCTTCAGGGGTAAATGACAATACTCCTTGTGTGTTAGAACCCTTAGAGCATACTACTGACACTTTTGGGCTTTACCTAGAGAGTAATAATTTACAGTCTTATGGTCATTATGATGGTGGGCTTCGTGATGGAACGGAGCATAATACGGTACTTAGTAGGTATGGAGTAGAAGACAGAGGCAACGCCTCTTTTGACCCAAATCAAGATGCTTTGTTTGCAGAGATATGGGGAGAGCTCATTAGTTATGCAAAGCTTATGGTGGAAGAAGAAGTGCCTACAACCGTAGGGCTGAGAAAGTCTGTGGTCGTAGGGTTGAACCAGTTTTTAGACTTTATAGATGAGCGAATAGCCATACTTACAGAGAGTGTAGACGGACTTATAAACAGTCAAACGCGTGTCTCTGATGACTTAGATCTTATAAAACATCTTGATATAGGGGATACACTTGCCAAAGAGATAGATAATCCAAGCAAAATACGCAGTATCTGGTTTAAGATGGAAAAGTCTGTTGCTGTAAAAACGGTGACAGATGACAAAGGTGTAGAGATATATGACCCAGACTATAAGTGGTGGGAAGAGGAGCAGTTTAAGGGTAAGACGGTTGACGGAAAATTTGAGTATGGCATCTACGAGAATGTTAAAAATTTCCAAGATTATTGTGAGGTTGTTTTTACTGGGTTTAGTGCGATTGTGAAGGTAAAGAAAGAAGTCTTTGACCTAGCAGGGCATAAAATATATTGGTTTGTAAATGCCTTTTTAGATGTGGGGGTGAAGGCAAAAAAGAAGTCATGGTTGAGAAGGTTATTTGATTTTGTGTTACTGGTTATCGCTATTGTATTGACTTGGTACAGCAGAAACCCTGTTTGGTTGAAAATACTAATTGTCACCACACAGATACTTGGGTATTTGGGAGTGTTGTCTCCTAAAATTCAGCTTATTGTGGCAGTAATATCACTCTCTTACAGTATCTCGAACGTGAACTTTTCAAGTCTCTCTTCTATGCAGTTGTTTCAGTTTGCCATCAACAATATAGAGCAAATCTACAAGATGGTAGGGATGTATGATGCGATAGGGGCAAAAAAGAGCTAGAAGATAGGTCAAAAGAAGAGAGTAAAAACAAGTCTTTGGCTCAACTCCAAGAAGAGACGATGACGTTTATATATACCGATGCATACAATCAATATGATGAGTTTTACAATGTCTTTTACGACTTTTCTCCTAAGTACTTAACGCGCCCTACTTAACCCCCCCTTTTTACCTAGGTGGTACTTTTATTAGAATAGAGACAAATTCATAAAAAGGCTACGTATGCAAACAGATTTTTTACAATATGCAACGCCACAACAAATAGGAAATTTTGGTACTACGATAGGGCAAGATCTTGCTATGCCTACAAATATGCTTAATGTTGCCACTCCTGATGTGCAGCTAGATGTCACTGAGGGTGGCTCGCTTTGGGACAACCTTAATGGAAACCTTCAAGGCATAGGGACTATTGCCTCTGTCATTGGTGGAATCATGAATAACAGAAGCAATGACAAGTACAGAAAAGATTTACTTGCTAGAGAAGATGAACGAATCGCAATAGCTAGAGCAGATAAAAAGAAGTTTGACAAAAATATGGATCAGGCTTACGGATAATGAGAACAGTATCTGGGAAACATGGTTTAACATCGGCAACACTTGCTGTCGTGTTGTGTGATAAATACATGCACCCACTTACGCAAGTGCCTTATGTAGTGACTACAAGCAGTACGGGTACCTTTTCTTTGGCACTTCCTGAAAACAGGAATGACACTTGCTATGTAGTTGAGACCAAAAGCGGACGCGTACAGTTTTGGGTTTACGAGGGTGAGGGTGTGCAGGATATAGACTTTACAAAAGAGGTCTATAAGAGAAATGCACTCCCCTCTTTACTGAGTACCGATGAGAAGACTTTAGCAGTGAATGCAGAGGCTGTGATGGGTGATGTGTTTTGTGGAAGCCCAGTAATAAGTGAAGAAGAGCAACGCTTACTTTCTCGTCATTGTGATTTTCAAGAGAGCAATGATGATGGCCCTATGTGTAGGGTAGACAAACTTTTAGAAGAGAGGTACGAAAATGGATAAGAAATGTAAGCGTGGTGGGTTTTTAGGGGAATTGAAGGCAAAGATAGCGGGGGTTATCTCTTCTCTTTCTAACTACATAACCAGAGAAGAACTCATGGCTATCATACGTAAGGATGGTACGTTGGCTGTGCCTGTGTATCGTGGGTTGCATGATGTGGGTAAGACTTATGTGAGTTTGGATGTGGTAAAAGACATAAGCGGATATGAATGGGTGGCTAAAAAAGTTGTACTTGCGGGAGTGCCTTTGGTTGAGGGTGAATTTTGGCACAAAAAGAGAAATGAGGTTAAAACAAAAGCAGAGCTAACTGTATCGCTTGGGCAGGCACATAATTCTATATTTGTATTGGAAGATAAAAATACTTATGTTTTTGATGCTGGAAGACATGCCGAAAATGATGGGATATTAGTTGTAAATGGGTGGGTGCTGCAGATTAAAGGGATTGTAACAGTAGATACGCTTGGAGGAGTAAAAGACTCAACAGCAAACCAAGATACATATGTACAGAAAGCTATAAATTACGCCGTAGCTAAAAACCTACCAATACTAAACGACTTTCACGAATATAAAACATCAGCAACGTTAAATATTCCAAGCACTTTAAATCAAGTAAAAGGAAAGCCGTTAAATATAAAAATAGACATTGACAAGATAGATAAAGCCGTGTTTGTCGGAGATAGTCTTACAGAAAAAAGAACAGGAAACGGGAGCTATGCTACCGAAGTGGTTAAGTTTCTAGCTCATAAAGCAGGTGGGTTTAAAGAAGTTGGAAATGTTCCGTTCTCATCATTCCATACCAAAGAAGTTGAGGGGATGACTTTTAGTAGATCGCCAAACATACTCAATATGTGGGGGGAATCAGATGGTCATTGGGGTGAAGTTCCCTTTAAATACTCACCAGATGGTAAAGGGCTATACATAGACGCTGGGGATGGGACAGACTTTATTGCTGTAAACTTTGCTGAACGATTAGCATACGATAAATTGAGAATATACTATGCTAAACAAGCAGGAGGCGGGAGCTTTGATGTATCTTTTATAGGAGAATCAGCACTATCGTCTACACATATAGAAACTGACGGAGAAGGTGTTGGCTTTATAGATGTAGATGCTACTAATATGGGAAGCGGAAATATTAGACTATTGAACATCACAGGGAAGGTTGCAGTACTTAGATTTGCACCACTTAATGATGGACAGATAGACGGATTTGCATATGACGTTTTCGCAAGAAGCGGGATAAGACTAGAAGATTTTATAAAACTAGATAGTGTCTCTACGTCGTTGTATTACGAACACTTGAAGCCAGATGTAGTATTTATAAATCTTGGAACAAACGATGCAAATGGACTAATCCCAACAGCTACGTTTAAAAACAATCTAATAGAGTACATCCGTAGAATACATGCAGGGTATGCAGATGCAAAAATAGTACTAATAGAACCTAACCAACCAGACTGGTATTGGGCAAACGGGCAGAATGGGACTCTCATAAGAGAATATTCAGTGGTCCGAAAAGAATTGGCTCTAGCTAACGGGTATGGTTACTTTCACACCCCATCAGTAATAGGTGGTTATGGGGAACTAGCAGCTGTAGGGGGAATGATAGATAACACACACCCAACACTAAAAGGCAAGAAGATAATAGCTAATGCCTTAGTAGACTACTTAGATATGAACACAGTAGGCGGAGCATCAGACTATATAAAAACACCAACAAAGCTTCAAACTAGATTTCCTTTTACAGACAGAGGGGGGCAGGACACAATAACGCAAGGAGTACCAAAAATACTAGCAAAAATAGGTCTCAACTTCCACTTGGTAAATACTGTATCAAGCAGTGTTTACGTGGAACTAGATGTAGTGATGACAAATTATGGTGCATTAACGAGTCACAAGGTAATGTTTTTTTTATTGAAGGACAGTACTCTGCCAAGAGGGAAAGTAAAATCACTTAGAGGTGTAGTGATTACAGAGGGAGCAAAGTACCTCAATTTCACAGGAACAGTTACTGTAGAACTGAACGCAGACAACGAAGTGGAGATTAAAGGTTCGCCAGATAACTTTAACGCTACTACATGGAGTGTGTCTGGTTATTCGATGGCGGTGTCTTATAATCAAAATCCTATATACGACATCTTGTAATGGTGCTATTTTTTTAGAGATAGTACCCATAAATTATAAGGAGAATAATATGAAGAAAATAATAGTTATACCTCGAAGGAGAAAAAAATGAATGAGACAATGATGCATGCAACTGTTATGGCGAAGATTATCTTTACCTCTATATTGGGAATACTTGGGTGGGTTTTAACTTATACGAGTATAGACAAGGAGGTGTTTGCAATCTTTACCGTGTTGTTGCTTTTGGATTATGTTACCGGAGTGAATAAAGCGTATGTGACTAAAGAGTCTATCACCTCCAATAAGATGAAGTATGGGATACTCTCTAAGCTTTCTCTTATTCTTATACCTATAGTGATGGCACTCGGTGCAAAAGCATTAGGACAAGACTACACTACACTCTTTTCGTGGGGGATGAACTTGTTAATATTGTCAGAGGTTTATTCTGTTGTCGGTAATATTTACACGATACGCAGTGGGCAAGCACTACCAGAGTGGGACGTTATAGCCATATTCGGTAAAAAGATAAGAGAAAATATGATGTCAAGAGACAAAGACTAGGAGAATAATATGAAGAAAATAATAGTTGGTGTACTTTTACTGATAACGCTGGTGGTTGGACATACAGTAGAGACACAAGGTACAAATACGCGCCACAGAATACTTGTGAGCGACAACTGGGTGAAGGTAGCAAGTGTAGGTGAGACTATAAACATAAGTAATGAGGCGAATAGTGAGGCAAAGATACTGCCTTCTGATGTGAAGCCTGATGATGCTGTGAAATGGGGTAAGACGTTGCACATAGATGAGCATATCCCTTATGTGTGCGTGCATGATGTGTATGTTCGTGCTACACGGGCGACGGTGATAGTCGTCATTACTAAGGATTAGTCATGAAAAAAATACTTATATTTGTAATCTCTACTACTTTTGTTTTCGGTGCTTTGGGACAAGTGGGAGGTGGTGGTACAGGGACTATCACGGCAGGACAAATAGCAAACATCAATTTAGTACCAAAGAAGGTTAATAAACCAGTAGGTGTTACGCAAGGGTTTGTACCCGTAGTTGATGCTACAGGTAACGATGTAGAGTATGTAGAAGCACATAGTGGAGCTACTGCGAATACACAAGCAGAAGTAACAGCAGGTACAGCAACAGTAAATAAATATGTACAGCCTGATACACTTAAGGTAGAGCTTGATAAAAAAGAAAATAAGCTAGACTCAACTACATTTAAAACAGCAGGTAATGAAAATGCGATAGGCATAAACACTACAGATGATACTTTGCAGAAAGTAGCAAACAAGATTAACGACTTTGTGCTGACAATCCCTAGTGTATTGGAAAATGTAACTTTAGTAGATACAGATAACCTAGCAGAGCTAAAAGCAAAAGAGCCTACAGTAACAGAAGACGACCTACTATTTACTTTCAAGAAAGAAGACGGAACTTTAACCTACATAGTTACTCCTCTTGATAAGTTTATTGACACATCTGCAATTAAGTCAATCGTGTGGAAAGGTGCTACAGAAAGTGCTGACGCACACAAGCTAAAGATTACAAACATCCAAGGAACAGAAATTGACTTAGATTTATCAAGACTTTTAGTACCGAATAGAGTTTATCGTGATACAAAAAACTACCCTGTAGTACCTGTAGCTTTCACAAAATATTTATATAATCCAAATAAATATACCTCTCTTAAGATTAGATTAGGGATACCATTTGACAACATAGATGTGTCTGGTGAAATAACAGTATCTGGGTTGTACACGAATCCAATAAAATTTTCCTATCATGGATACATTTACAAGACTACTATGAACTGGTATAACCCACAATTCACAAGGTTAACACAGTTAGATGATGAGCATGAAATTACTGCTAAGTTTATAGCAGGAAAAGATGGCTACGGGTATATAATAATTAAAGGTTCAGCACTAGGCAAAGACCCAAGATATTCTACTGTTGCAGTTAGTATACAGGCAGGGCTAAGAGGGAATGAAGTTACTGACGAACAGCTTCTTGATATAGACGCGGACTATATAGAAGAAGATAATCTTCCAGCTACAGACGTGGTTATTCAGACAAGGACTTCAAACCCTATTGGTGGGTTATTGCCAAAAGGTACACTTAGTGAGCTAACTACTGGTACAGACACTACAGCTAAATCGTTTGATAGTCAAACGCTGTTTAAAGGAATAAATCAAATCATATCAGCCCATAAGTATTGGGACGCTACAGTACCTACATACGGTGATGGCTCGGTAACAACTAATCGACCAGATGAGCGAATGGTTATAGACCCTTCTGATTTGCAAGCATATAATGCGATAGTTGACAAAGTTACTGTGGGGCATCAACCTAAAGATTTTCCTTTAGAGTGGGAGCTTGTCAAGACAAGTGGCGAAGAGAGAAGCATATCTGTAACATACGGAACACTTTCAACTACTATAGCCTCAACACTACCAACAGGTGAAACAGTAGAAGCATTTTTAAAGCACCCTCTTGTAATAGGGGAACAACCAAGAACACTTACTACACGCATCAAGGCTGATATGACGCTTGCGGATGTTAAAACTGCTTTAAATAGTACAGGGCAAATTGAAGTCAGAGACGTGGCAGGGGTTAGCAAGTCTGACCCCACAGTCATACTAAAAGGGTTCTACCAAATCACAAACCAAAGCACAAATGGGGAAAGTTGGCTATTTGATAGCATGACCAATTCGGTAGGTAGCAATGGTGAGTATTTCGATGGTGGAAGCGTAGGGCAGACAAATTACAGTTCTGGGTGGTCGAAGCTGTCAATAGGAGCTGGAGACTCTGCCATGAGTGGATTTTCACTATCTGGGAATGTTGTTACTTGTTTAGTGGCTGGAAGATATAGTGTTTATGCTTCATTGTCAATTGGTGACGTTGCAAACGGTCAAAGAGGAAGCGGCACAAGTAAGCTTCAAATGATTATTAGAAAAAATGGGGGTAACACCAAGTCAGAGGCGTGGGGGAATATATCCACCTCCAAATGGCAGTCTCAAATTGGTACAAAAGCAGTTGTAGATTTAGCAGTAGGAGATACAATAGACGTAGCCATAGGAGCGTATGGCACAAGTGCGTACACAAGAGCATCTAAGCTTGTGATAACGCCGGTAGCAAACCAAAACGAAGCGTCTGGACTTGAGATAGCTCAAACAGTGGCAGACAGTGCAAGTGCGTCAGAAGCAAAAGTCACAAGCGAAAAAGCGGTAAGAGATTTATTTGAAACAATTTCACTAACATACTCGACTGTACCAAAACCTACAGGTGAAAAGGATGAGAGAGGTGAGGATATTTGGTATAGAGATGTTAACGATAGTATATCGAACACAGGAGAACGCCTAGAGATACAAACTGGAATACGAAGGCTAAAAAGTATAGAGGGGATGATAATTGCAAATGGCGGTGATGCAGTACCAGTTACATATAACAGTGGCAATGGTAAAGTCGAATATTGGATATCTGGCAAGGGTGAGCTAGTCGATGATATCATTGGTTCAAGAGAGGTGCCGAGTACATCATTAGATAAAGCAACACTCTTTGCTGCACCTAATGGCACAGGAACAGGTTTAACAGTAGATGACCCAGCATCTCTCGAAGACTCAATGAACAAGCTTAAATCTGGAGATGTTCTCTTTTTGAGAGGTGGTGTTTATAATCTATCTATGGATGGGTTAAAAAGATTCAATGTAAGTAAAGACGGAACAGAAGCGAATCCTACTATTATAGAAAGTTACCCCGGAGAAACCGCTGTAATAGACGGAAGTAGTCTTCGAAGAGATGTTGATGAACAGAGAAAACAAGGGTCTGTTAGAATAATGGGTGACTATATCCATGTTAAAAAGATCAAAGTGACAAATATGCCAGAAAAAGGTATCTATATTACAGGAGATCACGTGGTGGTAGAAGGATGTGAAACATCTCATAATGGACTTACGGGTATCTTCGCTTACGGCGTAAATGATATAGTAGTTCAAGACAATATATCACATCATAACTCAGATTATGGATTAGGCGAAAATAAATGGAATTATGACGATGGAGACAATGCCGATGGTATTGCTCTTTCCCACTCCAATAACTCAATAGTTCGCAACAACATTGTTTATCTCAATAGTGACGATGGTATTGACCTTTGGGGGTCAAACAATATGTTGGTCTATGCTAATAAGACTTATAAGCACGGGTTTCTTGATAATGGAGATCATGCTGGAAAAGGGAACGGAGAAGGTATAAAAGCAGGTGGTGTTGATACACACGATAATGTTATCTCACATAACTTGATTTGGGGGAACTATTCTAACGGTATTACTATTAGCGAAACGAGTAACCACCTAGCTCAATATATTAATAATACAACTTGGCACAACGGCTACTATAAGGAAGAAAAAAGACGCAAGGGATATACTTTTATTTCCGACACTAAGCTAATTAAGAACATCTCTTCCGATGACGCATTAAATTTCAAATCAGATAATGCTGTCTTTGAAGATAACTCGTGGAATCGTAATGGAAATACTTGGGATAACCCCGGAATTGTGCCATTTATTAATACCACAGACCCAAGCTCGACAGATTTCTTACGACCAGTGGCGGGTTCAGGATTTGAAGATATTGGGGCTTACGCATTTAAGACCCAAGGTAAAGGAACTCAAGGTAAAGGAACTCTATGGATGACAAATACGTGGTCTTCTTCCGGTAATACAAAATGTGACTTCAGAATAAGGTTTACTAAAGAATAACGGGATCCTGTTAAAATAAAAACAAAAAATAGTAAAGGTGTAGAAATGCTAGACAATAAAAAAATAAGTAATTCACATAAGAGAAAATATGATGCCAAGAGACAAAGACTAGGGGATAGGTATGATAAAAACAATGTTTGACAAGATACTTTTAGGACTTTTAGGACTTCTTTTTGTGGCACTGGTGGGTACGGCTATTTACGCTAAGTACTATAAGTCAAAGGCAGTGGGGCAAGCAACCACTATAGACAACCTTAAAACAGAACTAGGGGTGTCTGTGGTAGATGAAAATCTTACAGGCATCGCAAAGTATGCGGAGGGTGTCATAGATAGCATAGACAAGGAGGTGAAGCGTGAAACAACCCTTGTTGATTATGGCGAGTATACTGATACTTTTTAGTGGGTGTAGTGAGAAAGTAGTGGTGCTTACTCCTACTGCGCACACTATAGATGCAAAGACTAAGTCTATACCTACGCGTACATTTAGCTACAAAAAGGTCAAAGCAAATACTACTATTACCGTAACGGTGGATAGTGCTGTATTGGCTTGGCGTGATGCAGTTTGGTTTAGGGCAAAGACGAAAAGGCTAGAACGAAACAACCAAAAGTTAATGGTGGCCAATACAGCGTTAAATGTGCAGATAGAAGTCATAAACAGAATTAAAAAGAGTAAAAGATGAAGTGGTTACTTTTATGTGTGTCTATGTCTTTAGTGATGGCCGAGAGTGACGGAACGTGGTTTAGGTACCCAAAGCTGATAAAGCTTGTCTCTAAAGAGCGCGTACTCAATAAAAAAACAAAGCGATGGAATAAGCCTGCTAGGAAAAATATTATACCTATAGTTGTGAAGGGGGATGTCGATGAGACATAGTCATAAAGAAGCAATAAAGTTGCTCATCATCGATGAGTGCATATCACAGGGGATAACCAATAGGAATCAAATTAAATATGTATTGGCTACTGTGCAGCATGAGACCAATGGTACTTTTATGCCGGTGAGGGAAGCGTATTGGTTAAGTGAGGGGTGGCGTAGGCGAAACTTACGTTACTACCCTTACTATGGACGTGGGGTTGTGCAGATCACATGGAAGCGTAATTATCGTAAATTTTCAAAGCTGTTGACCGAGCGGTATGCGTGCAATTATATAGACCTGGTGAAGTACCCAGACTTGGCTATGGACCTTTCTTTTTCTACTTTTATCCTGGTGTATGGCATGAAGCATGGAACCTTTACAGGTAAAAAGCTGAGTGACTACATAAGCAATAAGAAAAATGACTTTAGACGTGCAAGACGCATCATAAACGGACTGGATAAGGCTAAGAAGATAGCACGTATAGCCGAGAGGATGAGATTAGCATGAGATATAAAGTAGTAAGACAAAACGGGAAGCAAATGCAAGAAGAGCCTTTTTACTCTAAGATAGTGGATGCATACATCAAGGGCAAAACGACAGCACACTTTAACTGGCAAGAAGTGACCATAGAAGGTGCTAAGGTTTTGGATGGGGTGACGGAGATAATGGTGCGGGTGGATTGAAATTTAAAAAAGTAGATATCTAGCACCTTCAACACTTAACCCCCCCTTTTTAGAGTATGTTTCATTTGTTACACTCTATAGTAAAAAGAGGACGCTCTTATGAAGATAGATGATATATTTTCTACAGGTATTGCGCAGCTTGCAAAGCCTGGCAACACTAATACCCTTAGTATCTTAGGCTCTGGGTTACTCGCTTTTGACAAAAACCAAAAAGACAACAAACTTAGAGACATAAAACTCCAAGACATACAAGCACAACGCCATGATGACAAACAGCTTGCAGACTTTGCCAGTAGCGGAAAGAGTCTGAGACAGTGGCAAGAAGAGGGGAATGGGTTTAAAACTTCCAAGGGTGTGTTGGCGGCAAATGCGCTTTTGAAGCAGAGAGCTGCTGAGAGGTTGCAAAAAGAGAAGTTTGGGTTTGAAAAAGAGAAATTTAAAACAACTGTGAACCAGAATAATAAAATATTTACAGAGACAAAACGAAAAAACGATTACACTATGGGCTTTCCTGTGGCTAAAAGTGAGGGTTTAGGTACCTTAGACCGCATAGCAGCAGTAGAGTCTAAAAACAGCTACACAGCTAAAAATCCTAACTCTTCTGCGTATGGGAAGTACCAATTTTTAGACAGCACATACAAAGCGGCATCAAAAGCTTTAGGACTAAGTGACGAAGAAGTGCGAACCCCAGACGGACAAGAAAAAGCGATGCGGTGGCTAGTAGACCAAAACACCACAGACTTAAAAAACAACAACATACCCGTAAATGACTTTACGCTTTACGGCATGCACCAACAAGGAGCACCTGCATTTAAGCGTATATTCGCTGGGGCCCCTACAGTGAGAGACTTGCGTAACATGGTAAACAACACACCAAAAAGCTACCGCACAGGAAACCCTCGTGAGGACTGGATGAACTACTGGGGTAAAAAAATGGGTGCAGAGCAGACACGCCAGAAGGCAGACCCTGCAAAAGCCAAACAGCAAGCCATCATAGATACCGCACTGACAAAAGAGGTGATGGGGTTAGGCGATGGTATGGCTAAGGCTGAGGCTTTGGGTGTGTTAAATGACCCTAGCATGAGTACGGCTAATAAAGTAAAAGCTGTGAGTGCGTATGAGAGTGCGTATCCTAATGCTACGGTAAAAGGGGGAAGTAAAGCAGAGCGTTATATGTCTCAGATAGAGATGCTTGAGTCTAAGGGTACACTGACAGACAGAGAGAAGAGCAGACTTGACTCGTACAAAAGATTGCTTGCAAAAGAGCAGGCTACTGCATTGAGTGATCTCTCTAAAAAAGAGAGAGATGTTAATAACATTACACAGCGGTTTAGAGATACGTTGCCGGACACATTAAAAAATGTGTCTTTATCTGAGATAGACACGCGCACACTTACCCCAGAGCAGAGAGCTATGGCTTCACGTACGGGTGCATGGCAAATAAAAGGAATGGGGCTTAAGAATAGTGCGTTTGATAAAGACATCGCTGCGATGGTGACACAGAATAAGCAGGCGGAAAATGCTCTGAAGTACACGATGTCACAACTTGCGCAAGGTAAAGAATTTAATGCACTCAATAGAAAAAAACGTGACATTTTGTCTAACTATACAGGCTTAAGTGATGAAGATATGGCTGTAGCGTTTAGAGATAAGCAGGCGCAAGCACTTTTTAATAAGTATAGACATGGATTGTTTGGGGGATCCCTCTCTAAGACAGAAGCCCCAGAGTTTGAAAAAGAAGCCTCTACACTTTACCGCTCTAACTCTGACTTGGGCTTGGCTATCTCTTCTATATTGGAAACAAATCTAGGAAAGCTTGAAGGTATTCGGTCTGTACTAACGCCCGAAGCATTTAACTTGAAGTATGGAGATATTTATCGAAACTTGTCTGAGATGAAAGATGCAAATGAAAAGGCTTTGGGATTGAAAGATGGTGAGCAACAGCAGAAAGAAACATTAAAATTTGAAGACCCAGCAAAATATCTCGGAGAAGAACAAAATAACGAAGGTGATAAAGTAGATAACAGTACAACAGAGACAGTACACCCAGTTAACAGAGAGACACTGGCAGACGGTAGGATAAAGGTGACTTTTAGTAATGGTGAGGTGAAGTATGCAAGACAAAAAAACTAAACCCATAGATATAAGTGATCTTGTCTTTGAAGACGAAATAGCGGACACTAAACCAAAAGGTGTAGATGTAAGTGATTTGGTCTTTGAAGATGAGCCGCAAACCCTCTGGCAAAAAGCCAAGGGAGCAGTAAGTAAAATGCTTGGTAATGATGTCGTACCTACAAACAAGCCCATGAGTGAAGCAGACTATGGGGAACTGCTCAAAGAGGATAATGACGCGACTGTGCCAAGTGTGGCATTGCCAAACCTAGAAGAGGACAAAACAGACCCCAAGTGGAAAGTGGTACAAGGTGAAGACGGTACTTTTGCTACTTTGCCTACAGGTGCAGCAGTAGGAGAAGAGATAGCTGATGGTGTACACAAGAGTGTGGCACCTGAGCGTCCAGAGGTAGACTCTGAGACAGAGTGGAAACGTGGGCTATTGGCTAAGACTACCGATGTCAAGACAAATGTGGCAAATGCCAAGCGTGTGTTTGAGCAGGGAGGGTACAAGTTGACAGGTGTCGTACCCAACGAAGAGGGGTCTGGACTTACTCAGTCCAATGTGTATAAGCTTGAAAAAGATGGCAATGAGTACATCATCGATGAAGACAGTTTCAATTCTGCTATTTGGGATTTACGTGGAGACCCTGCGAGTACAGTCTTAACCGTAGCTACAGGTGGCATAGGTAAAGCCATAGGTCTTGGTGCGGTTGGGAATATGGTAGATCAAGCGATTAGTCATTTAATAACAGGAGAAGAGCTTAGTACCGAACAAAGAGCTTTAGAAGTGGGAAAAGAAGCTGCTTTATTTGGTGGTGGGGAGACAATAGTCAAGGCTGCCCCGTTGGTGTTAAAGCTAGGAAAAGGGGTAGTACATGATGTGCCTCTGTGGGCTTCTAAAAAGATATACAATTATATTGCTGGTGGAAACATAGACGGAGCGAAAAGTTTGGCAAAAGACCTCTTTAATGTGGATGATGCACATATGGATGATGCACTTAATCAGATGATGGGTTGGCAAAAAGAGGTGTATGATGGTACAGCAAATATAAAAGACAATGTTGAAAACCTTAAACACGGAGCAAATAAGATAGAAGCAGCCAAACAGATAGGAAATGACCTTCTCTCTTCTGCGGGGAATGAAAAAGAGCAAGAAAAACTTTTGGCTACGGTAATGGCACATCCTGAGGGGGAGAAGTTTATCGTGCCTGCACTAGATGGAAACTTTGATGCGGCAACGCAGGTGATGCGAAGTGTAGACAACAGAAGAAGGCAGGCTTTAGACTTTATGGATGCTGCAACAGGGACTGAGATAAAAAACTCTGTCAAACAGTATGAAAAAAATGTAAAAGATGACTATGGCAAAATGAGGGAGACTTTTACCGATGCATTTAAAGAGTCTGACTATAGATTTAATCTGGATGACTTAAAGATAGAAGAGAAGATTAAAGATATGGGGTCTCGTATAGGTGATGACTATGCCCAGAAGCAATTTGAGGCGATGGGGAATGCCATTAAGAGCAAAATAGAGGGTACGCGAAACGGTGCAGGGGTCACACGTAATATAGATGACTTACTGGACTTGTGGCAGAGGGTCAATACCTTTTATGGGAAGTATGGTAAAAATCTTGATAAGCCTGATGCTCAAGTGTTTGACTCTATCAAAAAAGGGATAGGAGACGAGGTAGACAAGGCACTAAATGAGCATACTACCCCAGAGATAGCGAAAAAGCTGAGAAGCTATTTTGATGATGCCCGAGATGCCTATGCAAAGATGTACAAGGTAAAAGGAAGCAAGCTTTATAAATCTCTGATGGAGGAGGGGAAAGGTTCTGATGACAGGGTGACAGCTCTTATCAAACATGCGGCAGATGATGATGGAGAGCTGCATGATTTACTTTCTAAGCTTAATGTTACCGATGCAGGCAAGGCTGAGTCTGCCATAGTGGAGTCTGTGCTACGAAAACATACTATAGGGGAGAGGGGCAAGCTTCAGGCACTTGATACGGCAAAAGCACTGGATGAGCTAGAGAAGATTAAACCTTTTCTTAAATCTGATTCTGTGAAAGAGGGGATAAAACTACTAGAAGATATGCACCAAAAGTTTAGGCATGACTTTTCTCTATTTAAGAGAGCTTCTGGTGTTTCTGTAAGTACTCCATCTGCTGGAATAGCTACTTCGGCGGAAGGTAAACTAAGAGCTGCTACGGCAAGCAAAATATTTACCTATGTTAAGAGCATGATTCCCTTTAGTCGTGATGCCAAGGCACTTGCACTTCAACGGCACCTTGGTGTAGCGTTGGAAAAGAGTAGAAGCCCTTTGGAAATGGCGAAAAAGATGGCTATATCTGACGCGGTGTCTTTGGACGACAAGAGAGAACTTAAAGAACTTATTCGGATACACAATAGAGCAAAATCAGCAGACAATAAAGCAAAAGTACAGAAAATAAAGGATGAACTTAAAGCGTTTGATGAGAAGATGGAGAAGAAACAGATACAAGAGGCACTGGAAGTCAAAGAGTTTAAAAAGCCTGAACTTGCAGAGCTTAGAGCGGTCGAACAGTTAACTGGGGATGACAGGTTTGGTTCTTTTGCTCAGACGGTTAGAGCCATACAGGATGATAAGGCCAATGAGGTACAAATAAAGAAGTACCTTGAAGCCAAGAGAGCTGTGGCAGATAATCTGGATGATGCTGTAGATGCCGAGCGTGTGCAGTTGTTGCCTTACAAGTATGCAAAGGTAGGGGATGATGAGATAGCTACACTCAAAAGAGTGGCTGATGAAGTAGGCGATGCAGACTTTGACCACAGAAAGGTTAAAAGACTTCTGTATGATCTAGAAAAAAAAGGTGTACCTAGAGACTTAGAGTATGACAGACTTTATGATGATATGATGTCATATGCTAAAGAATCAGACGTGCCAACACCCAAACAAACAGCATCAACCGAACATGTACTTGAAGAGCCTTTAGATGCCAATGGTAATGCGGTGTTTTCTACGCCGTCACACTTGGGAGTAGGTGCAGGAACGGGTACGGTGAATGCCTTTACCAATGCAGATGCAAATGGTGATGGAGAGGTAACACAGGATGAGTTCGTGCAAGCATTCTTAGTAGGGTTAGCTGGTGGTGCTGTGGGGTCTAAGGCTATAGCTCTTGGACTAAAAAAAGTAAACCCAGAACTTTATGGGCAGATGTCTAAAGCCGTAGATGATGGTGTAGATGCAGATGGTCTTGTGGGGATGTTTGCAGGGAAGAAGGGGAAGACAGAATATAACCCAGAGTTGCTTGTGCAGCATAACCTTACCTCTTCTAATGTTAAACATGCCAATAGCATGGGAGGGCTGATAGTTCCGTCTCTGGCTGTAGTGAAAAAAGATAAGCCTCTTACTGGATTTGGAGAGATTACCCTTATTGGAGACAAGGGGTTGATAAAACCAAGTAGAGACACCAAAGTGCATGGGGCAGATGTCTACTCTCCTCGTTATCCAGAAGTATTGTATAAAACAACCTCTACAGATGATCAATATATCACGAATGAGTTGCAGCCATACGCTGAAAAGATAGGGAAAGATATAGGCTTTACCACATATGAAAGTATAAGGAACCTTGTGGATGAAGATGCATTCTTGGCAAAGTTTCTAGAAGATGAGGGAATAACCTATAAAATCATAAAAACTAAAGTGGATGCAGATAAATTACGTGCCGCAAAAAAATATTATAAGGCATATATGGGGAAGAAACTAGATGCTTATGATATGAAAAACGATGAAACATTTAAATCTATCGTACAAAAAGAGATAGAAGATGTGCACCCAGACTTTTTCAACTCAGATAAAATAGATAGCCAATTAAAAAATATGGTAAACCACAGAGTAGGTGAGCTGAACGAACTAAACAATAAAATCAAGAATAAAGGAAAAGTTGATTTTTATAAAACAAGAAGAGAAATAAGAGACAAGATAACTAAAAAGAATTTATGGACAAAAGCAGAAGAGGCAGCAAAAACTTTCTTTAATGACCATGGAGCAAAAGAAGTAATTTTTGAGGGAAGAACCGTAAGTGGTAGGCTTAAATACAAAGAGCACACCGTAGCAAATGTGGTGAAAAAAATGAAAAAAGATTTAATTGCAGGTGAGGCTTTCAATTATGGACTTGGTCCAGTAAGAGCAAAATATACAAGACAATTTAAAAATATACAAGAAATACAAAAACATAAAGACAAGCTTGTAGACAAAGAGACTTTTGTTAAAGCAAAAGAAGAGCTAGAGGATGCCTTTTTTGAGATACAAGAAAGTTTGAAACCGTATTATAAATATTCGTCAAGACACATAGATTCAAACACATTAGCAGGGGTGTTTAGCGATGCTGCCAATAGCTCAATAGGGAGAGAGCTTGTTGAATATGGTTTTAATGATGTTCCTGAAGAGATAGTCGCTAAGATGGAGATTTTAACGAAGGCAATGAGAGAGATGCCTACCGAATACTTTGAGTCCAATATATTAAGAGCAGTAGATTTGGGTGAATTTAAACTTGCAGTCGTGCCTAATGGAACTCCTAAAGATACGATTGACATCCTTAGAAAAAAGGGGCTTAAAATAAAGAAATACAATCCAAAAGAGGACTCGTCTAGAGCAAAGGCGATAAGGGAATATTCAGAAAAAAATAATGTATTATTTATGCACCCTTTAACTTTAGGTATAGCTACGGCAGCAGCCACAACCACTTTTAACGAAAACAACGAAGGACGCTAAATGACACAAAAAGCAGTAAAAACACTCGCTCTACTTCAAGAGTATTATGATGAAGCGTTGGAGCTTACTGAGGGGTCTCGTAAAGAGTGTGAGATAGTCTATGAGTATTTGCGGGGTAATCAGTTGCCTGATGACGTAGTAAATCTACTCCATGGACGGAACCAACCTTTACGCTGGGAGAACATTATCTCTGAGATGGACACTTCTTTGGGTGGCATTATGCAGATGAGTAAGATACAGATAAAAGTAAACTCTCGTAATAACGCCAACCCTGAGGGTGCTTTAGTACGTGAGATGGTGCATCAAAGTACTGTGGACTCTACAGAATGGGACAGTAAAAAGAGTGCACTAGACAGAGACTTGCGCATGGTAGGCTTAAGCTGTGCAGAGGTGTGTCTGCACTCTTTGGGTGAAGCCGATGTGAAAGGTAAGCCTATCTATGAGCTAAAGCATGAGAGACTTCCTGCGTTGGAGTGTCTCATAGATATGTATTCGCGTAAGAGTGATTACTCTGATGCTCGATACTTTCATCATAGCCGTCTGTATGATAAACGCACACTTAAGAGACGTTTTTTAAGTTTGGCAAACAGTATAGACAAACTTACTGAGTCTAACCGTGGGATGGTGCGTGTAACTAGAACATGGTACCATGATGACAAAGGGGATATATGTATAGCACTCTGGGCTGAGGGCGTACTGTTGGAGGATAAGCCACAACCTTACACGAACACACAAGGTCGTTTTTCTGTGGTGGTGAGACGCTTGCACCTTACGCATGTGAAAGAGTACTATGGTATGTACCGAGACATCTTACCGTTGCAAGATGATGTGAACTTTTCTATGTTGCGAGTGAAAAACATGCTGAGTTCCATAAAGGTCATCATAGAGGCTAGTGGTGTGGATGATGTCGATACTTTCATAGGTGACTTTAGTCAGGACAACTCTGTCTCTGTTGTGAACGATGGTACACTAAGCACTAAGCGGATAGAGGTCATAAACATGGCCAATAACATAGGGCAGATACTACAGCTCATACAGGACACGCGTGTAAGAGCAAAACAAATCATGGGGATAAGCCCTGAGCTACTGGGTACAAGTACACAACGTCAGAGTGGTGTCGCCATACAGATGAAACAAAATGCTGGGCTGGTAGGGTTTCAGCCTCTCATCTCTGCTTCACAAGAGCAGAGTAAGGACATCTTTGAGATAGATGCGTATATTATGGAGCAGTGGTTTAACGCGGAGACTGTTTTCGCCATCACGGGAAGAAACGGAGATAAAGAGCACTTTTACCTTAATGCGTATGAGCGTGATGAAAAAGGGTTTATGGTTTATGGCGATAACTCACAACCTAAACAGAAGAATATACTCTCTTCTGGGCGTTACAGCTATACCCTGGTAGAAGTGCCGTACAATGATGGTAGTCCTGATGCGAAGATGAGAGCATGGGGTGAGATAATGAAAACGGTACCAGAGAAGTACACACCTTACGCGTTACCTGCCATCATGCGTGACATGGGTAGCCCTCAAGCCGAGGAGATGCAGAACATCATCAAGGACATAGACGAAAAAGAGGCACAGGCACAGCAGCAAAACCAAGAGAGACAGAAGTCCCTTCCCTTACCTCTGTGCTGACCGCTCCTCCAGGAGGCAGC
>JAUTBT010024712.1:0-20132 GCA_032361225.1 Lepetodrilus schrolli
TATATATGCTCGTTTTGGACTAGTTCATTGCTGCAACTGACTTGACATACATAAAATCATGTTTGTACCTCCAAAACCTTTTACACAGCTGTATGGTAGATAAAATTCCACTGTATTCCCCTGATATGGAATTTTGCTTGAATCTGCAGTAGAACCTCCCGGTGCTCGTATTGCCTTTTGCCTATAAGTTAATGCAATAAAGGGACATAACTCGAGGTGGTGCGCCTCAGTGTAAAGGGGAAACACCTAACATTTCCCTTGTTTTGTTTTCATTTAGTAATCTGCCTCCAATTATAGGTACGGTCATCTAATTCAATAAACATTAAAATATTGCTAACCAGTGAAACATGAGGAAGAAGTAGGAACTATAAAGCACTTGTATATATTGTAAGGAAAAACTTCGTCAGACCACTATGTTAGTCAACTATCTGTGATTGTATGTCTTGTAAGAGTCCTCGATGCAATTAATTTCTTCACTAGTATAATTATACCATGCAGACGACACAATTTGAATAAATCAAGATGTTCCTGCTGCGAACATAAGTACCGCGACCAAACAAATGTTTCCAGTTCTTCTTGCCACGTTCAGTGTGAACATATTGTAAGCAGAGAAGAAAGAAGATATCAGGCTAAAATTTGTCAGCCATTTGATATTTTAAAGAAGTCTTAGCAATACGCAGTTCAATAGAGGATAGATGCACCCCTCTGTGCATATGTTAAGTCAATCTCTCAAATCAGGCAATGTGTGAAATGTTTGAAACTTTCAGTGACTTTATTTCCACTCAGTAAATTTTTTAAATGCCCGAAATGATAAAATGACTCCCTTTACTTGACAGATTGACTGGCGTGAGTTTGTTTGGGGGGAAAAATGAAGACAATGTGTACATTTAAAAAGGTATTCACACAATTCTGTGTTAATACATATAAACATGTATGCAATCATGTGTGAATATCCACAAAAACATATGCATTATCTTCAATTGATTTCATCAAACTCACGCCAGTCAATCTGTCAAATAAGGGCAGTTATTTTTGTCAGGTTTGTTAAACATTGCTTGAATGAATTGAAATTCACTGAAAATTTAATACATTTGACACATTGCCTGATTTTAGACATTGACTGTAACATATATACATGTGTGCATCAATCACAAAGACAATATAGACTCAGATATACTTACCTAAACAAAGCGATATAACGCAGAGGATTCGCATCATGACGTTGTTTATGTATGTATGTATGTATGTATGTATAATGAGGAGGGTTGAATGTTGCGAGAGGAGGAATTGTCTACAATATATACAAGTATCCCCTTACCCCCTGCTTCGCTCCCTCGCGTCTGAGGTGCGTCCTCCCACGAGGGGCGCCAATGCGTAGTCTCATAGCACTTGTCTGTGACATTTTCGGCCCACTAAACACCCGTATAATTAACGAAGAAATAGCCGTGATAAATCGAATGCACGTAAACTGTACGATTAAAGTGGTTAGGTGTGTGATTAATCTTGTCAAGTCGAAGAATGGCTATAGGTCATGTTGACCTGGAATGCATGCGCTTGAAATCCATTTGTGATACAGTCTGTAATTTAAAGATACATACTTTATACATTTTCAATTATTTATAAATTATATACTTTATATGTACTTTATAGCTTGTATATACATTGTACTAGAAAATAGTTATCTCAGCTGATTATTGAAATTGGTTTAGGGAAATTAACGGGTACAGCAGAAATATTAAGAACGGATGATCTAGTTTAGAGAAATTGAATGATCGCAAATATTACAATAAAGTTGGAGACGTTCAATTACTATAAGACTGTAGAGGCAAGCATATATAGAGGATCTCACATGAGTGGTCGTAGTATACTGAATTCAATAATATATGAAAATGAATTTAATAAATTCAATAATATATGAACATGAATGTGAGATTCTCTTTATCACATAACTGTAGAAACTACTGTAATATCGATTTTCAGTCACAAACACTATAATAGACAAGTGTCCTGGGAACTGGGTTAAAGCACGCGGATAAAATATAGTTCCATGTAAATGTGTACATATTAATAAATGGGTTTGCATACTTTATTGGCGAAATATTTTAACTTTATTTTCGGCAAATTCGAAATCTTTCTGGACCTTTTTTTTGGAGCTTCCAAAAAAAAGGTCCAGAAAGATTTCGATATCGCGTATGAATACAATTATAAAAATGTATTGTGTTAGTGCAACTCTATGTTATGTGATAACTGCCTGTAAACCAAATCTATTTAAACACAATTACCATCAGTATATTAACGTGAACGTATATATTGCAATTACAACGCAAACGTCATTCTGATACCACGATGTACAACCTTATTACGTTCTATCAACAAAACGTTCATTCCGTGAGTCGGCGAGTCTCTCTTGTCAATATTTTTGTTGTATCCTCCTGAAATCTATAATTATGTAATTTTACTTCATTGATATGGCAGCGCTGCTCGGTATGTTCGCGACCCAGACAGCAGATAATGTACGGACGACATAGGTGAGTACATAACGGTACACGTATGTGTTATAAGTATGCTTCAATGGCAAATATAATTGTCTCCTATTATACTACTCCTATGCAAATGTCAGCGTTGTCATTAGTTCAGAGACTAGATGGTTAAAGATAAGGAGCAGGACCCCGTTGCTCAAAACAATTTTAGCCACAATCGATTGTACGTCAACCTTTTAGGGACCCGCTACAAGTGTAAGTCCACTGCGTGAAACACTTTTATAGCTACAATACTTGAGAACCTACTTAATTAACTATAAAAGTGTTTCGTGCAAAGAGACTTTAAACACTTGCAGAGGGTCCCTACATATTTTCTTACAATCAATTGTAGCTACAATAGTTATGTATGATCAACGTGGCCCAGAGGTTTAATTGTGATAATTGATTACAGAAATATCACACATGCAATTTGGAATTAATTGCCGGTCAAACGTGATAAAATATAGATTACGCATTCCAGTGCACCTACGAGAAACGATATTGTCATTAGTGCATGGAACATATTATAATTATCAGTCTGCATATTAGGAATATGAGAGAAAACGGTCTATGATTAGTCATTTTTTTATGGCAAGAAGACGACATTGTTGTATCAGTTACAGTCAAATCAATATTATGGCATAAATAGAATATGGAAAGTCAAAAAAGTAAGTGTGATGTTCCCTAATACCGGTACGACGTCAAGAAACAACACAGCTTGGTACTTCCTACTTCTCCCTGGAGACACTCACGCACGCGCGCGCATACATAAAAATAATAATAGAAGAAACCGCTGGTGTGAAATTCACATGCCAGGAATATTTCTCATGAGTGCTTGATGCATTATTCACAAAACAATAATTACAAAACATTGACGTATTTTCCCTATAAACTTTACTTATTTGGTCTTAGAAGATGTTATTGTCTGCGCAGCAATACCACGAAATGACTAACTATAATTTTAAAGATATACATCTTATAATTACATTTTATACCTGACATTATCAATAGAAGTACTATATCGTTCGAGTAGACATTGGTATGTTGATTTAACATATGAAACGTGGAAGGACCTAGTAGTGAACCCTTGGGAACACCAATTTATGTGATGTTTTCGCTTGAAAGACTAACACTTACTGGCATATATTTAATAAGAAATTTAAGGTTAACTTTAATCATCAATTTCAGAATACTTATGGCTTCATTTTAAATTATTAACATTAAATGTCATATTCTGCTAAACGCATTAGAAGTAATACATACATCGTTGTTTGCAAGGAGATATGTAATGGGAAATCACGTACTGAAGTAGCATAGCAAAGAGGCTTACGTTTAATTAAATGCTATCATATTCATATACTGAATCTACGAAGGCTATTCATTGATACTATATATATATAGTCAGTCATAATTATAATTGTTATGCTAATATATTCTGATTAATATAACGCCGATGTAGTTAATTAACCAACCCGCACGACATGAAACAGCCCTACTTATTTTAACATTGATCAATTATATCTGTTGGTGCGATTAAAGTCATTAAGTATATGGCTACCCCGCAATACTTTCCCAGCTATATTTCACACGCAAGTATAGGCACTAAGTATTGTGAAAAGTAATACCTATCCTCATATATTATCCTAGTTAAAGAATTTTATAAACATTTTATTTTCGATTTTAAACTAAATTTATTTATGATTTCATACGGTACTAACGTTTATATATATTTTTTTGGGGGGTCAAAAATAAATTGCATAAGCTATCCTATGCGGAGGTTCACGGCCTGAGTGAATACAGGTTCTGTTCTTTTCTAAGCACACCCCACACCACATACACACACAACACACACACACACACACACACACACACACACACACACACACGATCAAGCAAAGTATTTTAATATTCCATACACATATACTTGTGTGTGTGTGTGTGTGTATGTGTGTGTGTATATATACATAGAGAGAGAGGGGAGAGAAAGAGAGAGAGAGAGAGAGAGAGAGAGAGAGAGAGTGAGAGCATAACATCCCTTGTTGTGTCCAGATTGGATTATTGTAATAGCCTCTGTCTGAATATCAACAAAGACCTTATCCATAAGCTTCAGAGTATCCAAGATTCTGCTGCCCGTGTAACAACCCTATGCACTAAGCGAGAGCGTATCACACCTAAGTTCATGGCTTTCCATTGGCTTCCAGTTCAAGCTAGGATAGATTACAAGGTGTCAACTATTACCTATCGATGTGTCTACAACGCAGCCCTGCAATGTCTAAATGACCTGGTGGACCGCTATGTACCATCAACAACTCTACGTTCAGGGTCCCAGTGTCTTCTGACCGTACCACACATGAAACTCAAATCATTTGGATACCGATCCTTCCGTTACTCTGCACCACACCTGTGGAATTCTCACCTATTGAAGTCCGATTGAAACTTTCAAAACCAGACTCAAAACTCTTTTCCGTAAACACTACAGAAACTATCTATAAGAAAATACTGTATCTCCTTCCAATATGTTTTCCCACTTGCACTGTATATACTCAAATGTAGCGCCTCGAGCATTGTGAAAACGGTGGGTTGGCGCATAATAAATATGCTTATTATTATTATTATTACTATACTAGAGAGATGGAAAGTGTACCTAAGGTATTGGCCATATGATGATGTCCTCTCAGACGGCGAGATGTAACACACCTGTTTATAGAACAAAGAGTATTGTTTAAATTTTAAATTACAATTCTTGGCATAGGAAATAGATGGTGCACACTGTCCGATGACTTCCAGCTGTTATTAGGCAGCATTCTAGGAATATGGCATGTACAGAACTCCGCATCCTTAATAGCAATGGTGTTGTAATAGCTTGAAAGTATCTTAGAGGTGAGAACGATTTAGGATTTGTTTTAAGTATTTCTCCATTGAATATACATTGAATATTTCGATCTTACATTTAACGTTTTAAAAATCTTCTCAATAAATCATGCACAGTTAACGACCGGTGTAAAGTTGGCTTATGTGAATTGTATTAATGGAACAATGGATATCTGCCTGCATATCGTGAAATTGTCGGTTCAACATCAGTCACCTCTGAAATTCAACAAGAGATATGACGCTGAAATAAAGCCAGTGTATACCCCCTAAGGCTAACGCAAGGAGTGACCACTACATTAGCGTTATTCGGACCGAATACGAGACGCACTGATATGAAGTATATATCTGTCTATGTACAACACTGACGAGAAAAACTCAACTGAACTCCAGTTAATTCAATGAATTATATCTCTTACATTGTCTGCCATAGTGCAACATATGCATGGGTTGTTTCTGAAATCGTTCGTATACATTTAAACGCAGCAACGTGTCCCAGAGTTGCATAGTCTGGTACATACCCGGCCTAGCCTTACTTTGTAACTTCTCACTTAACCAACAGTCGACAGGGAAACACTGTTTTCCATAGGGGCTTTTCACACAACCTCGTTAAATGTACTTCACTAACGACCACCCACCCGACAAAGGCCGGGGAGCTGGGTTTCAATGACTGCTCCTAAACGAGTAACTCCCACTAGACATTATCAGGACAAGTGGGGGTGTTGCAGTTCATTGATGTCCTCAGTCTGTGCCCGGATTGGATGTCTACTTTTACATGGACAATTTACATGCAGTTTTATTCTACTGAATGATTTCGAAATTGTATCCATAATTTAGTACACACATTTAGTATTCAGCTATTTCCTAGTTCCCGCTGCGATGTTAAACAACAACTCACTCACTGTTTGCTAGCGTTATTGTAAAACATTCTATACGACCGCTATATTAAAAAGTCGTATCCATGTAACCGAACATAATCATGTCTTGACAACTAATCGTGTTGTATATTTCTAACTCGCTGTCAGTGGCAAGTGGTATTATCATTTTCTTCTTCTATTGTAAAGTGGATTTGTCAGTTCCAAGCACGAGTATATCCTATCTCACTTGTGAATTAAATCAGTATCTGAACAACTGTAGTATTTCGGTGATTGCACAACGAATTGTTTTAAAAATTGACGCTATCCCGTCTGCCTCTGTTCTGTATAGAGACCCCGCCAAACAGGGGGTGGCGCCACCGTATCTCGCGCTTTACAACATCACTACTTTTCAAACCACGCTAACATGTTCTGAATATCCTAGATAGGTTCACCAGACCACGTTATCAGTATGTCGGTGTCATCAATTGTAGGTAGTTGTTGGATTGATAGTATCTCCAGTCGATCCAATAGGTTAAAAGCCAGATAGTGGCTTAACCAAACTTTCCATTAATAGATGCCGTAAAGATTCACTCAAGTTTTAAAATAAAATGTAATTTATCTATAAAGATGTGGAAATGTATTTTTTTCTCTCTTTCAGATAATAATTTTGAGGACAGATACATTTTGGGTGATAAACAGAAGACGGTCCATAGTGCAGTGAGTGGTGATGAACACGAAAGGAGCCAGAAAGGGGGTGTGTGTGCTTATTACTACCACTATGATGATTATACAAAGAACACAAAAAATACTCAAAATCAGCAACCACTTGTCAAGCGTGACGAATATTTATCAATTCAGGCTAAACTTGTTATATGAAAAGCACAATGCCCGGTACATAAATGATTTCACATAGTATCTACACAAGTCAGTGTATTACCTGGTTAATGTCCCATTTTATGTTAATCACGACTCGCTAATCTGCAGAATGCATACAGATGCGGTGAAATGGACCAAAGACGGTTATGAATATGTCAGTGCTCGCACAACTGTTAAATCGCCAACACATTATCTTGTATAGTAAATTGTCTTGACTTCTCCTTCAGAATTCATCGCCCTGTTGGTCGGGCTCCATGTTCGCGGAGGCCCGGTTAAAACCAAGGCCGTGGCCGTGGTGAGAATCACGGCGGAGAATGGAGAACTGAGATATGCCGTCAGATATAACAGGTGCGTGATATTCCCCGGAGAGCCATGTAAACGTGGTTCATTTGTTCATCAGTCGAGATGTCTACCCCCAGATGCAGATCTCTGACATAATTGTTATTGCAAAGATGCATGCAACATAATTACTATAACATGCAGATCTAAATCTAATCACTGAAAGCGAATATTGTTAAAATGGTCGTGTTCCATTATAATAATATGCCTTACGTTCAAACCTTCCTTTGCAGACTGGATCGGCCCAAGTTTCTACAAATAACGGACGCTAATGGGAATGTTCTTGTAGAAAGTCCTCTGGTGAAAAGGAAGAATGGAGAAAGAAAGGTACCTGATAGTGCATGGCATTTCACATCATTATTGCCCGTCAGAACGCCATACCAACACACATTCAAGATTGTTGCCATCTCTGACCAACTCTTATCATGGACAAGAAATGGTATCTAACTGGACTACACGTGCAATATGTTTTAACTGCTAAAGAACATCTGCTAAAGAACAACCGGCAGTTGACATTGGTATTGTACTGCCATGTCAATACCACTGGCCGATAGTGAATGCCATTATGAAATATATTGGTATTCTTTACTCTTTGGCTTTGGTTGATCTCTTATTTGGTAGAAAAACAGTAACTTACAGAATTCTGGTTTGAATTAGACACCTGAGTTCCAAAGGGTTTGCATTAGATACAAGCTCCACGGTACAAGCACCCATAGCTAATGCTACATCTCTATTAATCCCATCTGTGTTTGTGTGTGTGTGGAGCTGAAGCCTATCGCCACTGCACATCTTAATTTCCTCAAGTACGCCATTACAATAATTCATTGCACATGTTTCAATATGTACTGCAAGGAACATAATTCTCAATTCAATTTCTAACCAACGAAAATCGTTACTTCTACAAGTTACTATTTGGAACATGTTATTAACAAATTTTATTATGCGATACGCATATGTATATACCTTCTAGTGATATGTCGTGAAGTTACTCCTCCCTGACTATAAAGTCTAGATGCCTTGCCAGATGTGAAGGTAATGCTATTACAACATGTTTTATTGATGACAGGTGTGCGGCGTCTGGCACAAGATTCCCAAGGTTTACTTGCAGTACTTCCGAGAACGCCGTCTCTACGCCGTCATCACCGCCGCCAGACACACCAAAGGCCTCATAGCAGGACCAGTGGTGCCACACGAACAGGCTGAGAAAGGTGAGGACATGGCAGAACAATGTAATGACCATTATCCGCTAATTCAGTTTACGTCGTCTATCGTGGCTAATGTTTGCGATCGTTTGTACTTGTTCCTGCTTAATAGCACACATTTTGCATCAGTTTTGATCAGTTAATTGGAATATTTAATAATCCACTGATTCTCAAGAAAACACGTTGATTAATTAAAAAAACCTCATTGTAATCTAAAGATTGTTCAATCTGGTTGACGATGAGGTATTGTCTAGCTGACGTTAATAAACTATTGCTTATGTCCTGTCTGTGCAGTGTGGTCCATATAACGTAGAAAACTTGTAAGTTTGTATTTATTTGCGTTTGTATTCTATTCGAGTCGTGACCAGTGTGTGGTACTAATCTCTAATCTATTCCTTGTTTCTCAATGGGCTGCGACCCAGTATCGACCCTTTGTGGGCCAGGACCCCGGCGACCCTTTCCCGCCCTTAGCGTTACAACGCATAAAGACACTTTATTCGATATAATTGGCATATATGAAAATACCATTTTCCCGTATTGACACAGTCTGAACTTCAGACACCTCGTGTGTTTGTCGTTGAATTACCACGGGTAGATGTGTGTACCGACTCCTAGTCTAACCTCCTTGCACAGATCAGAGCATTCATCCACGCATGACCTGTGAATAGAGATCCTTTCCGCGACAATAGAGGGCGGGTCCTAATTTTCCCCACATATGTATATGCTAACTGACTTATGGTGTTTAAAAAAAAATTGATAATACATCGCGAAATGAGAGATCGCCGTTCTACGGCTTAAATTGCTCATGCTCCATTCAAACAAAGTTGCAATTCTGTCATGGAGATTGGAACAGCGGGGTTCTGGTTTGTATTCTGACGGTGTTTCCAACGTGTCTAATCTTAGATTGTTGCGTTTATCTGCGACGACTCCACGACGTGAGCGAGTTACGCCGCCGCGAGTTAACACAAAGACCCGGTTGAAGGTGCTAAGTCTCGTCTTCTGACACCCTCTTGACAAATCGTTTGGGATTAATAAAGTAAATAGGTAACTGTGGAAACGAAACCAAAACGGCTCTTGCAGTTCCTCAACGTGGCCATGAAGCCACACCCCCACCCCCACCAATCTTAATTGTATCTAAGTTTAGCTACTGATAATTGCATTTAACAGATCGTTGGAATGGTCTTATATTGCTATTTTTTTGGTTGTCATCAGAAACATTTTCCGTGGTGATGGGATCACCTAAGCCTGAAGGGATAGGCGGGGTTGCTTCCCTTGAATACGACCACGTCAGTCAGAAAGTAAAATACGTCATTTCCTTCGATGGACTGTTTGACCAGAAAGGTTTGTGGATGTATACACATTATTACTTTAAACAAAGTACACCGTTTTATATGTACACTTTTATTTTTCAAAGGTTAACATACTGGATATAGATTCAAGTTTACATATATAACATAAAATCAAGTTTACATACAGAATATAGATTCAAGTTTACATACTGGATATAGAATCATGTTTATTTACTAGATATAGATTATAGTTTGCACAGAATATCACAACAATTTAATAGTATTATGTACATTTGTAATTTTTGCTTCAGATTTCAATGGAGAATATTATGTAACTGTCGAGAAGAACTCTAAATTGGTTCACCAGTCCATGGGACGAATAGGAAAACGGGTATATATCTTTACACTATTATCCTATAGTAAATAACTGTTACTGTTAATCAGATTTGACGATGTGTATAATCGTATACCACCTGCCCTTTTAGTTTAACCCCTTTGTCTGGCGGTTATTGTCGTCAGGACGAGGCAGTCGTCGTATTGGTCATACATTTTATACACATTCATACATTTTAAAAGGCAAGGATAGGCCTCGGTGTGTCGGCTATGATGAGGACATCAGGGTCAAGCATATGTTGCTTGATTGTGTGGACTTTTCAGATCAGCGCCCTAGATTGTATTCATCGCCATTTATTTACACAGGTCCCTGATCATCAAATTTTATTTTATCATTTTAAAAGGCAATTGGTCTTTATGGAAGGTTTTAAATTACTAGTATTTATCAACTGCATCAAGCTATTAAATCATATACATAATTTAATAATTCATCTAGCTATTACAGCATGTGCATAATTTAAACTATTTTTTTGGGGGGGCGCATGTTTTTCATACTTATTCATTTTACATACACATATAGTAAATTAATCAAATGTTTAATCGTCGCTAATGGTTGAAAACTACCCGCAGCGACTTTTAACTCCATTATCACTCACTTACTCACATCCAGTTTCATACAACGAATGTTTGTAAATGTAAAAGATGTAGGCTAGCTATTTGTAAATCATATTCGTCGTTTGTAATTATTGACATGTTGTTCTCACAATATACACGAAGGTTCTATAGATCTATACGACGTGTCCGTTTGTCTGTCTCAGAGCAACACACTGACCGGAACCTGGAAGATGACCAAAAGGCGGGAAGCCAAACAGCTGGCACGAGGCCGTCTGCTTCTTCGTTTGACGTCACGTGGAGGAAATACCATTAGTGGGGACATTCAGCCACGGTTATCATGTGGAGGTAAGAGTATTGAAGATAAAACAGAAACCATCTTTTAGTCAATATATTGTACGTGTGCATATGGATTAAACACGTTCTGTTTATTGTATCGTCATATCTGGGCGACTGACTGACTCCTGTTTATTGTGTGAATGCGTGAGTGCACTAGGCGGTCTATGGGTGATTGGTAACACGTCACTCACGCCTGTATATTGTCTGAATGTTACAGTGGTATATGAATGTTACAGTGTTACTTATCTGTAAGTTACAATGCTGATCGTCTGAATGTTACATTGTTTATTGTCTGAATGTTGCAGTGTTTATTGTCTGAATGTTGCAGTGTACCAGGCGGTGCTGTCAGGATTCCAGTCGTTGAAGAAAAGCAAGACTGCCGCAGCAGGAACCGCCATCATCGAGCTACAAGAACGAGGCTACATTTCTTACAACGTTAGAGTTGTCGGCCTTGACAGCAAGGTCACCCGGATAAAGTTGGAGACTGCGCCCAACAAGAAAGGAAAGAGGAAGTCTGTAGCCAATCTACATAAGTCTTTCGTTGAGGACGGCGATTCCTTCAGTGGATGGGTAAGCACATATTGCTTGACTGTGTGGACTTTGCAACTCAGCGTGCCGGATTTTACTCCTCGCCAAACCTTCAAACATCTTTTCACCCAGGTTCCTGGCCAGCTCATCCTATCGTTTTTAAAGGAAATTGGTCTGTATCATACGGTTCAATGTTTCACCATTGCATACTTAATTCTATTGTATTCACACTATTTCATCATTCCCTATGTTCAATCATATTCTGCACTTTTAATCAAACCTATTTTGGTATGTTTTTCATGCTGCCTTTCATTTTAATCCATTCATATTGCATAATTAATTAATTCATCGTCGCGTATGGGTGAAAGTTTCCCCCTGTGACGTAAAACAATAATTCACTCACTCACTCACTTACTATGTTCATGGAATTCTCTGAGATAACCTCCCAAAATACAACACAACAGAAAACTGAGTTTCACTCCTTCATAACCAAATCTAGAAATACGATTTAGAAAGTACTAAACGTCTTAGAACGGTTCCATGTACGTGCCAAAGTCGGTTCCCTGGAGTAATGGTTAGAGCGTCGGCCCGGAGTGCGGAAGGTCGCGGGTTCGATCCCCGGTCGCGTCATACCAAAAGACGTTAATATTTGGTACTTGTTGTTCCCCTGTATTAAGGGGGCAAATCAAGGACTTGTCGGCTCGGAGTAAATATACTGTGTCTGAGTGGGGTATTCATGTTCTATCTGCGGCATGTTATACCTCCAAGTGAGCTAGAACTATATTAAATGCAAGCCATGATATGAGTGAAAAAATCTTGAAAGTGGCTTTAAACCCCAAATCAACCAACCAATGTACGTGCCACATCAGTCTACACATCACTCACTGATTATGGCAATGACTCTGTTATTAATATTAGTCTCGATATGGTAATATCTACTTAGAAAATCTCCATAGATGTTCACATAATATATTTCGCAATATTAATCGTACCAATGTGTCTGTACATTATACGACAACCCTTTTATGATTACAGGCCAACGGAACCTACAAAAAACTGAAAGCCGACGCTATCTTGCTACTCTTATCCAATCAACTTTTCGTCAACGTCGCCACTTCCAACCACAAGACGAGCGAGCTCCGAGGCCGAGTGACGGAGATTCCCTTCCACACCCACTTCCAAGACGCCTCGGTGTTCCCCACCACCCTGGTCCCAGTGACGCCCGAGAGTCACGGGGGTGCAGCTCATGCTTGGCTGTCCATGGACTTAGGCTGCAGTCTCCACTACGACGTAATCGTGTCCCCCGAACAGGTGGACGATGACTTCAGCCTTATGCTGGGGACGTACGGAAACAGCCTCATGAGCACATCGGTTCTTGGAACTTCCCAGAAACAAGAGCCTGTACAGTTGCTTGAGAACAGAATGGTAAGGACAAAATACTCTATTGAATACTTTCTGAAATAACAACATGTAGGACCAGGGCCCCGTTGTTCGGAACAGTTGTAGTAGCTACAATTGATCGTAAGTTAAAGTTTAGGAACCCTGTAACACATTTATCGTTACAATACGCGAGAATATGGTTAGCTAAAATTATTGTCGCGATGGAAGTAGTTCGTGCCACCAGACAATTCTAGCGGTTGCCATAAATTTGACTTGACAAGCAATTGTAGATATAACAATTTATTGAAGCTCTCGTATCCACTACGAGACTACGACCCACGTGTAAGTGGTTGGGATAGATATTATAAGAAACCACGCTCGATAGAGTAGATACACGAGCTATGTATGGGTTCCATGAACTAGCTCGATAACTAATAGCTGGAGTGTCTGTAGTCATTGTCAAAGGCGTTTCGTCGAAATTAGTTTGATGAAAAGTTGTGTATTTTTTAACTTTTTGTTTACAAATCATTTACAAATTGAAAAAAAATGCCACGACACATCTTTGGCAGGAACTGTGGTGTCGGAACCTGTACAGTAAGAATTCATGTTTGTCTACAGATCAGCGGCAGCGTCAACAGCGTTCCGGAAGGGCTGTTCCGGGATCTCGACGAGGGTAATGCTTTTCTGCAGGTCAACTCGGGGGATGACATCATTTTGGCCGGAAATGTGAGTACATTTGGACAGAACACTTCAAAAGCTAGGTCCATTGGATTCAGTGTGTAGTGCATGTAAAAGGTGTATTGAACATGCATGTTTACTTATTAAAGCCCTGCTGCATTTATTGTTGTAATCTAATTAGGGAATTTCGCGTTACCTTCATCAGGGAGGTTAAAACTGAACTATATTAAATTTATCTCGATATTCGTCATCATCATGTGTCTTTGATGAAACCACTTCCATATTTAATATTTCACCCAGTTGTGATCACAATATGAACTCATTTCGTATATTATCGTCATAAAAGACCGCTGTATTTGAAAACTGATATTAACGAGAATATTGGATGCCTTTCCAGGTAACACTACAGAACACCTGCTGGCAATATGCTGGAGATATCGACACTGATATCCTTGTGGGCGAGCAGAGAGATGGCAGGACCGTCGTTGATAGATTCCACTGCTACTACGAGGGAAACTACTACGACAACGGAGATAGCTGGAAACCAGTTGAGAACGCCACGTGCAATAGATGTAGTTGTAATGTAAGTAGTATTAGCTATCAGTCTATGAAAGGTTAAGCACGGATAAATGACTTTCCCGAAGTGGTCATGGTAAAATGCTGCATTTGGATTCTCGCTGTGCAATTTACATCCTTGATACGTTAAAGCCTGTCAATTCTGGCAGGTTTACATTACATTACATTACGATGCGCTACATGTTTTTCTTTGTTGCTGTAAGCTGACAATCAACGAAATGAGTGAAATAATATTGAAAGTGGTTAAAAAAACAACTCATGGTTTAATGTAATGGTTTCTTGTGTTTTTCTTCAGAAAGGGAACGTCACCTGTCACGCTGTTCTGTGCCCCGCCCTCACGTGCGCGCGTCCAGTCCCCGGTGAGTGCTGTCCCAGGTGCCCGGATGTCTCGATGATGCGGACCCGGATGAAGAATGAGACTTGCAAGCTGGGCGGGGATCACAGACTACACCAGGTCGGAACCACGTGGCACCCATTCCTGCCTCTGTCCGGCTTTAGCAAGTGTGTGCTATGCAAGTGTGTGGTAAGTCAACCGATCTCAATCGTCCGTTCACTATCTGCAATACAGTCAACCAAAACCGTTGACTTTATCGACCAATTGAACTTCTGATTACCCTATACCAAGACCTTTCGTGGTGGGGCATTTTCGTGGTTCAACACTTAAACACATTTCTAGAATAGTTCTTTTCGAAGATGACTAGTTTCACTATGTGTTTATATGTATACAATTAATTTAGACGTTTAATTTGTTTTATTTTGATGATAACGCTACTGTCCGTAGTAGAGTCGTCACGTATGGGTAAAATATTCCCGCTGTGAGAATCGAGTCATTTTATCATCATATGTGGAAGAGCGGGTCGTCATAGTAATGTTGTATACTCAATACAGTAGCAGTGCTAACGTTTCAGGCTGGTGGTGTTTCCAAGTGTAGCCGTCTTCCGTGTCCCAATCTGGACTGTCCCTATGACGAGAGAATCCGTCTCCAACCCGGGGCCTGTTGTCAAGTCTGTGGACGTATGTACCTTCATCTCCATACTTCAGCGTCATTGCTACCGTCAACGTTGTATCCTGCTACTAGCCACTATTTGTGAAACTATCACATGTAATAAAATAATAATAATAATAAAAAATTAAAACAATGAATAACATAATAATAATAATAATAATAATTTACTATTGCTACTACTGCTACTACTGCTACTGCTACTGCTATTATTAATGTTATTATTAATTGTTATTATTAATATTTTATTATGAATATTTTATTATTAATATGAATATTTATCCACAATTCATATTTTTATCTATTGCATCCAAATTACAATTTGCTGTTATTGTGTGTTCTGTTTATCATAGTACGCATACGAACATTATATTATTTACTGCTATTACAATCTACGATAAATAGATATTCTTTATTTTCTCCAGTATTATTTCTTTCCTCCATAGTAAACCTAAAAAAGTTCTTTACTGTTATTATAGTCTGAGAGGAAGACGCATATTGCTACTTTACAGAATCCAGATTACACACATAGCTGACTGTCCAAGTAAAAACATTTCCACCTTCTTCCAGCTAAGAAGGAGAGGTTCCTGGTACCGGAAGTGAAACCTCTGAAGGACATCGACATGAAGGGTGCCTGCACGTTCATGGACCAACTCCACTCCGACGGTTCACGATGGCACCCGAAGATCGCTCCGTTCGGCCACATGAAGTGTGTCGTGTGCAGATGCAATGGAGGCAAATATTCTTGCGGTAGACAGAAGTGTCCAAAGCTCAGGTGCAAGAGGAAGATCAGGAGGAGTAACTCCTGCTGCTACAGCTGTGATCGTAAGTCACGTGACTCAATGTTTGTATGAACCACGTCTGCTTTCATCGAAGTCTATTATGCGATGCACATGTGCTATAGTTCCCGTCTTCAATAAGAACATATTGTTTCATTCAAATGAGGAGGTATCCGATATATGACCGTAGCAATGCAGTGATCCTTGGTCCGTCAGTACCAGCTGGTGCTCACAGGTTTACTGCAACATTCAGCAATACGGCTGTTGCAGGTTTCCTCCTGTCCTAAACTGACAAGCGGTGAAATCATCTTGAAAGCGGCTGTAAACCTCTATTAAACAAAACAATCTCTATAAATATATTTCGTAATATCACTACAAATATTATATATGCAATAATTTGTGTCGTCTCTTTTACAAGATCGAAATCCAGACACTGCTCTTTTATACACTACGTCTTACACTTTCAATATCAACCTGAAGCAAAACGGTGTCTTTGGGCACTAATTGCCCAGGGCCAGTGGCATATGTCTGATTGCAATAGCTCATAATTTAAAGTTTGCTTGTCCTATTGCTGCCAGAGTTTTAGTAAATACGTGATATTACTTTTACCTGTTATGTCTCACGTCAAAGCATCTCACATTTCCTTCCAGCCAACCAGCCGTCCAAGGATGACGTTTCCAAAAGCGAGGGTTCCTGCAACTTTGGGGGACGTAATTACAACAATGGGGAAAAGTGGCGACCTCGCACCGCTCCCAATGGCAACGTCAGGTGTGCCGTGTGCAAATGTAAAGACAATACAGTGAAGTGCAGAATACGCTGCTCCAAGAGGCGCTGCGCCAAGGATCCATTTCTGAGGGACCCTTGTTGTAAAGAATGTGCAGGTACAACGCTGTAAAAAGTTGACTTACAAAACATGTATATTATGAGATCCAAGGACCGACATGCAACCTAGTGTATACTAAAAAGAAAACGCGGTATTTTACTGCTAAAATATCGGTATGCATTTTATTGATGAAACGTTGAATAATAAGATATGTTTCCCTGAAGATGTATACTAGTACATCGTACATGACATTTAGTTATTTCTGCGCTTTTATATCGTTCACTACTTCTTTCTCTTCTCTTGTAGCGGTTTTAATTTAAGTTGTAATAACTTGTAAGATATCCATTTCGCCTTGAATAAAACATTAAAACTAATAACTAAAGATAGACATTGGTAAATAGCATTTTGGTGTCATTAAGTGGACATTTTATGGAACTTATGTCATAAAATTATTTGGTAACATATTGTACTTATGTATCTTTTACCGCTACTTTCAGCTCGACGTAGCAGGAAGAACAACCGAGAGCGTTCAAGTAAAGAGAAGAGGAAAGGTCGCCTGCATTAGTGAATGTGTTATACTGGGTACAAGTGTGTTGTGTGCTAGCAGAATGTCGTGTACATGATTTGCGTGCAAGAGACAGCGGACAAAATGACCGATACTGGTGTTTATCAAGAAATGGATCTAAATTACATTATGAACATATACGGTGAGTGAACACTCGAAGGTAACCAAAACGCAACATGAACTATTTCATGCTGAGCGTGGACATGGATAGTGGTTCTGAAGTGAACTTCAGATGCGCGTTTGAAGATGAACATTCATGACAATACGACTTCAGATGCGTGCTTAGAAGTGAACATTCATGACACTAAGACTTCAGATCCGTGATTAAAGGTGAACATTCATGACACTATAAGGACTTCTTTCAAATGCGTGCTTAAACGTGAGTGTTCAAGAACGGCTATAGGCAAGGTAGATACGAGAGTCAACTCGCGTCCCTGGAAATAAGAACAAAGATTTTACGGGGTCTTCTCTATAGGACCAGACATTTATTGGTTACTCGGCTGTACGAGAACATGTTGGTTAGTGCTATGACCAAATTTAACCACGTGATATACCTTATTAGTGCTATTTTATTAAGGTATTTGCGTCTTTATTACTGTGTAACGTTGCATACTTGTGCGACTTAGTCGCATGTTTTGTGACGTTGTGTGTGTCCTGGTATATATGTGTTGAATGTCATGTTGATATAGTGCACCATTTTTCTAGAGTGACTGTTCTTTTTTTATTTTTTTTTATAAATGGGACTATCGAACTATATTTAACACGTTTATATACGTTTATATATGTTTATATCGATGTAAAATAGCTGATAATATATTTCCTAATTCATATATACATAATGATTATTTGTAGGATTGAAATAATAAATTTGTACGTTTAGGACCAAATTAAATTGCAAGCAGCTAAATAAGCATAGGAACATGGTAATCGTTAACGCTCATTTTAGCCATATAACAGATTTTTAGCAAAGTAGTTATTCCCCATAATAATATGTATTGTTCGTGTGTGTTAGTTTGTTATTGCTGTCATGTGAAATGTCCATTTGTATACTTTGAAATTTATAATAGTGTCTTACTATATATTATTAGTATCTTGTTATTCCCTCGACTTTTAGATATTTACTAATTTTTAAAATATCTCAATTCGTGAAATTTAAAACGGGTGTTTTTGTTGGTCAACCAATTATTTTTATCCGAGAATTGTCAACAATATACGTAGACAATAATTTACTGTTTATAACAGATATTTATATTTTAAATTTAAATATATTAATTGGGCATTTTAAGTGTGACGTCGTTATATTCTGTCAATATTGTATGTCCAGTGTTCGTCGGTTGTCCATGTGGTAAATAATATGTGAATGTTATTTAATTATTTAAAAGCGAAAAAGTTACTGTGCAATGTTCAAGAACATATTGTTCTTTTCATGGTAGATACGTTCTAATTAAATGTATAGGATGAGCAACCTTTATGCAAATGTATTTATCATTGTTCTATAAACTGAAGCTGCTGTTTCTCGTATATAATGTGTACTATATGTACTGTATTCTACTTACTGCAATGTACACAGTGTACTTACTATAGGACTTAAACACGTAATACAATTTATTTAATGAGAATAATCAATACTATAGAAGCATAGTTCACACTTTATCCATATTTATGAGAATTTGTAATGTATATCATAATTTTATAAACCACACTGAAAACGATAAATAGTTTATAAATATATTATTCATTAACGGTACATGTGATATGTGATATGTGTAGTATTTTAAAGAGATTAACTACACAATACTTTGGTTCGCAATGCTTCTATAGTGTTGATGTGTATTGAGGTAGTTTTCATATGGACTCCTATGGTAGTATTCTATGATATTTCATTCACAACGCCTAGTTAATGGACTAAAGATGTAAATAAGTCATGTTCTGGTCCCAATTCGCGGCTTTCATACACAATACCATGTTGTAGATACTCCAAAGTAACGGTGCTGTATGTGAATGCCGTACTATTAAAATAATCTAAATCTATTTCTTGTTGAATATTTACATTGATTATCTCCCTGCTGCTCCAAATGATTGCTGAGTAGCGCATGATCGAGTTCGTGAATATCACAAACAACAACCAAAAATTAAGGGCCGGAATATATTTTGTGGGAGGCTTTCTACCAGATTTTGGAACTTGGTTTGAGGAATACGGTGCCATTCTTCTTCCAATACATCTGCAAGTTCTTGAAGAGTACATGGATCCTGTAGACGTTTGAACATTCTTCGTTAAAATAATATAAAGCTAAATTTATATATAAATGTATGTCTATAAGGTTACTGGCCCTTTATTATTATCGTTATTAATTATCCAGTAGTTTTATTTAATGTAATTTACTTATATTTGTGTTGTTTCTGCATATAATTACTTCAGAACAGAACCTTTATTCACTCAAGCCGAGAAACCTACATGTAGATTACAAGGGGCGGGTGGTAGCGCAGTGGTAGAACAGTTGGACTTCGGAGCCAAAGGTTCCAGGTTCAAATCCCGCCCGGGGGCCCGGCATCAATGTTCGCGAAA
>JAUTBT010024723.1:0-20130 GCA_032361225.1 Lepetodrilus schrolli
GAACTAAATGACACGATCTTTAATAATCATTACAATTATATTCAATGGTGAAGAATTGGTGTAACATTCAACAGTTTAGAACAAGATTTACTCACATCAGCCGTGCATGGGAGCCTTCTAAATGCCTGGATGGCTGTGACGCGGACTTCAATTGGGTTCTCCTGCTTGTTGAAGCAGCTGGACAACGTGCTGGTCATCCTGCTGACGTGCCCGGCGTTACCCAGAGCTCTCAGTGCTACCATAGCCGTCTCCAGGCTCGAGTCCCGGATGTAGCAGCCATAGCCCAAAACCTTCTCAATGTCGGATATGATGTTGCTGATAACACGCTCTTCGGAGCAGGCCTCGTGACGGCTGCAGTAGTTGTTGACCATCGTGGACACCGGAAGCATGGCTGCCCGTGTGTACTGTACCGTGGTCAGCAGGATCTGAGGACAGCAACAAATTTATTAAAACATATGTTTTAATGTATATATTGTGTTGGACAGTTTCTTCGTCTATATAACAGCTTGCACATAGCATTAAATAAATGTATTATTGTTTTACTGCAATTACCTTCACTGCCTGCAACATCTCCAATGTTGGATTCTGAACCAAGGAAAGGGAGGCAATCCACAATTTGGCAAGGACATCGTTCACTTCTCTGTTTACCAGAACTTCTGTCATGAACTCGACTGAGGCAGCGGATGAAGCCATTGGAATAGAATCCAGGAAGAACTTCCTGTAAAACATAATGAAGTTTAGTCAAAACATAACGTTTCTGAATCTACGTTAATGAATCTACCTATCCTATGACTTGATCTTGTACTATGTATGGAATAATATCGACAGAAATACATGTTTATAACTTATGCTGAATGCTTACATTAGTTGTATTGCACAAATTGTGTTAATGCGATGACTATTATAATATTGTATGAACTCCATAGGATGCCTACCTGACTCTATCGTTGTTCTGTGAGCAGAAGGAACCACGTTTGACTTGGTTGTACACTGTCTTGAGGTCGCTGATGCCCATGTTCTTGACGATGTACACCAGTTCAGAGAAGAGTCGGGGTGTCTGAGGCCGGATGTCCTCTCGTGTGTTCTCGCAGATCTCGCGCAGTTTGCTCTCGGCGTCCATCATGAGCTCGTCCTTGTTGCCAGATCCATAGACATGTTCAAACTTCAGTCCAGCTCGGTTACTGATGTAATCTATTTCGGAAAACAAGATAACATTACATGGGTGATAGATTTTGTGACGGTTACTCATTAAATTGTTTTTCTGCATCGACATAGGCATATTGAAAGAGAAATACGTCGATGCAAATTGACAACCAGTGATGGTCAAAGGATTTTCAATCTATTCCATTAAAAATAATTCCTGTAGTAGACTACCGAACTTGATCCTGTTGATCATGTCCATGTCCAGTTAATCAATGTAAAATTACATGTGACAGAAATATAAACTACTTTGGACAAGTATTATGGCCTCTAACCTTGTCTGGTGTTGACTCCGTTGCTCTTTGTCTTGAAGTTGAGTTTCTGTGTCACCTTGGTGGTAGCTCCACTGTTGCCCTGTGAGAACGGTCTGAAGGTGTGTGTCTCCTGGACTAGGACACTCTGGATGATTCCCTGCTTGTCCAGCTGCTGCTCGCACTCCTGGCTGCTCTTCATCAGAGGCAGGGACTGTATTTCGGAGGGCACGCGGTACGGCGTGGCGTACACAGAGCTGTGGAAGCCTGTCCTGTCAGTGCAGCCCAGGAGGTCCTTAGTCTTACGGACAGATGTGGTGTACCAGCCCTTGGAGCTGACGTTGTACTGAGTCGGACAATCGCCACTAACGTCAATCTAATCAAAATAAAATAAGCCTTTGTTAGTACAGACATCTGGTTAACATATTAATCGTTAGATGGTTCTTCTTTAGTGTCACTGTCCAGTAGAGAAATTGACCGGGAATACGCATGACCTCTTATAAGACATTGAACATTACCATGGAGCTCCAACAAGAGTCCCCAAGGCCTCGCCTACCTCCTGTACTCTCTGGTCGTGTTCCAGGCTATCCATGCTGTTCTGGAGTACGGTCAGGACTCCTCTCTTGATGTTCAGGGCCCAGGTGTTCTCTCCTTCAGCCGGACACAGGTCCTCAACAACACCATCTTGGAAAGAGAACCTCAGGGGGAAGCGTTCAAGAACCCTTCTGAATTCCCCGGACTCATCCGCGTACTTCATGGCTGAAGAATCGGGATCGGATCTGTACACCTTGACGTCTCGGAGCTACAGTGAAAAAAAGAACAGATTATAATGAGGTAGAGTGGTAGAGTGCGAGACTATGTACAGGGGTGAGAATCCTGTATACGAAATTTATTATCAGTATCTATAACATGTGCACCAAGCATTAGAATAGATAATTTAAATGATATAATACTATGGACTGGTCAGCAAGTATTTGGCTTAAATGATCCTACTTGGGGTACATGAGTAATAGATTGGAACAGTGTTTTCGCTATAGCTAGTACAATAAACGTGTGATGTGTAATTAACGTGTGGTGTGTACCAGACATGATGTGTAATGAAGGTGTGATGTGTAATGGTCATGTGGTTTGGTTGACTCACCCTTAAGCTCATGTCGCACTTGGACAACACCTCAATGTCGGCCGTTGCCCGGATGTTCAATGATGTACGTTCGTTAGAGGCGCCTTCCATTGCCGTGTGTGTCTGCACGTCGTAGTCGAACTCGTAGGTCATTCCGGGGAGGTAGTTGAACTTGGTCGTGTCTGATGTGGATTAATCAAACAATTGCATGGATGTAATAACCGTGTACGATTCTGGTAGGTGGTTAATATTTAACAGTATTCCATGTTCAACAGTGTTCAATATATAGGAGACGTATCATAAATATGGATACTAGTAATTGGTTAATTTGTACCAGTTTTAGCCTGTGGGTTTCACAAAAAACTCATAGCTGTTACAGGTTCTCCTTTAGCCGTAAACAGATGGGAACGTATTATTAGCAACATAAGTACTATGGTCATAAGTCTGATGGTATAACTGCTTACCGCTGCATCGTTTGGCGCAGGACGTCGTCAGGTCACGTTGTGGGTAAGATACTGGTCCTAAAATGGCATCAACATCACATTATTCTTGTGTACTGAAAATGCTGGGTTATTATACGATCTTGTATGGTTCAGTAAACGTTCCTTGCCTGCTTGTACAATTTACTAAACTAGACTTAGGCTCTTCACAATCACATATCAAATGTAGATCATTTGATAATAATACATAAATAATATACCATATTAATATGGCGCTCTGTTCATGCTGATAGCCTGTTAAAAAGCGCTGTGCAACATAAGATAAAATTATTAATAATATTTCATAATAATTATAATAATAATAGGGCACTAATATAGCGCATAATTCCATACGTAATGCATACTCAAAGCGCCCAAAATAATATTATATAGATCTACTGGTAATTGTATGGCCTTCTGTCCAGTAGCAGGTAGGTTAGATTTTATGTACAATCTGGTTGTAAAGAGTGACTCAGATCTACTTTGTAGTGTTAAAGCAACATTCTCTAGGGCCTTTCTGAATATTATGAGTACATCTATGTACATTTTCATTTGCAATTTATAATGTAAAAGATTATCCACATGTAAACTGTACGTCTTTCAAGTCAATACAGTATCATTCTAACGGATGGCATAGTTCTATGTAGGTACAGAGACGATGACTTCCTTGTAAAGGGTAGTACATAATTGTACGTAGATAAAGAGACATTATGACTTCTTTATAAAGGGTAGTACATAGCTGTTGTGGACAAACACTCATTCTAACGGATAAGACATAGCTGTAAGTAGGTACAGAGACATGATGACTTCCTTGTAAAGGGTAGTACATAATTGTACGTAGGTAAAGAGACATGATGACTTCTTTATAAAGGGTAGTACATAGCTGTATGAAGATACAGAGATACGATGACTTCTTTGTAAAGTGTAGTACATAATTGTACGTAGGTACAGAGACATGATGACTTCTTTGTAAAGGGTTTGTAAGACATAGCGGTATGTGGGTACATAGACTTACCTGCTAGTGCGGTGGCCAGCAGTGCCAGTACTACAACAGTGTGGGTGTACATGGTGCTGGAGGGTCTCTCTCGGAGCCCTTGTGTCTTCGTGTTGCTGTACGTTCTCTTGTGTAGACACCTTCCTTACTACGGACACTAAGCAATCAGCCTATTTGTACCACTGTCGTGAGTCTGATGCTGGAAGCAGCTATCAGCTGAATTATATAGCCGTGTGGAGTTGGACTCTGGGGTCACTCTATCTCAGGTGCTGACAGATTGTTATCTCTCAAGTTGGCCATGTCACCTCGCATGCATCAAATCTATCGATAAGTGTGAAATTTGGAATCTACTGGTATACCGCAGTGATAGGAGAAGATCATCCTCGGTGGGGTCCTATGTACTATGAATCATAGCCCTGACTCCGTACATGCATCGTCCTTGGTCGGTGTTATACCATACCTGAGTATGTCAATTACGCACCTGGGTATATCGGGTGGACTGACAGGACTTTGGTACGAGTTATCAATGTTGGTTTCAGCAGAAACTGTAACCAGTACAAAGGTAATTAGTTCAATGGCAATCGAACAGTCATAATTATCAGCCATGTAGCGGTCCATAGAACTCGAATTCACCAACGTATGAAAGCACTTGCACTATATAAATCTACATATTCTTATTCTTCCTAATTACTATTCTTAATATTATATGACAAAACTATATAGTTTAGTAAATCTCGTAGATATCGTTTATATTCGTTACTCGTTGAATACCACGATTACTGGTACATGATTTATATATACTAGTAGTATGGTTATTATTACGTTGTGATATGTTGTTTGGCACATCAAATAACAGTAATACAGAAAAAAAAGATATCAAGGTCATATAAATGTTTGTCAAGAATTGGTTTCATATAAATATTTCTTAAAAAGCAATAGTGTGTGCGTGTTTGTGAGTGCGTACGCATATGTAGATGTGCGAATGTGAAAAAAAAGGTGAAATACTTGCGGTATCACCTTGGGCAAGTGACTTAGTTCGAAAATGCCTCTGTTTACTCAGCAGAGATTGGGTACGCGGAAGGATGAGATGGACATGTGAATAATAACCTTGTAGCGCCTTGAACGGCAGCTTGGGTTGTATACCCCCCAGTGAGTTGAGAAGGAAATTGAATGCATAAAGATCCATTGACCGGGGTAACAATGTAGCGCTATGAGTATGCTTTCGAGCGTGGATTTGGCGCAATATTTATGTTCACGTTATGTCTGCGCGCACTTGTGGACCTCCATTTATTTGGCTACTGGTCAGTTTACGATATAATAGCAGTGTAGCAATAAACTAAGTATGTATGTGTACATTCTTAATGAGGACAATACAACAACCATACAGCACATATCGTGAAGACCTTTATCATGGCGATAACTAAGGTCAGATGTGTAGTGCGATGTCAGATGTGTAGATGTGTAGATGCAAGTGACAGCATTAGATCTACAGCATTCATTCGAGATAACAAAGAGCAAACCAATTTGTGATTCACAACCACTTGACAATCTGTATGCATAGAAATCCAATAAATGCGCCTAAAATATATTTTTTAATCTTTTATTAGTATTCTACAAATTAGTTCGTTCGGTGTTATACCGAACCATACAAATTTCGGTATTGTGATAATAAGAAAATAAATCGATGTTATTCATATTTCTGTAAATTGATAGCTACAAATATGAGGCAGGCAATTAAAATACTATGAAATGTGTCCACGCCCGAAAAAAATACTGGTTGTGATTTAGATATGTAGGACTAATTGAAGTCAATTGAAGTTAACGGACAGGTATTACAATTTGTGCCGATTATTATAATTCAGAACTATACAAGGTGTCAGGTTTCAGCTACCGGAATTATTGTGTGTGTGTGTGTGTGTGTGTGTTTATGTGTGTGTGTGTTTATGTGTGTATATTTGTGTGTATGTGTGTGTATGTGTGTGCATGTGTGTTTGTGTGTGTATGTGTATATGTTTGTGTGTATGTGTGTATGTGTGTGTATGTGTGTATGTGTGTGTATGTGTGTGTATGTGTGTGTATGTGTGTGTATGTGTGTATATGTGTGTATGTGTATGTATGTGTGTATGTGTGTGCGCGCACGCGTGTGTGTGTATGTGTGTGTGTCTGTGTGTGTATGTGTGTGTGTATGTGTGTGTGTGTCTGTGTGTCTGTGTGTATATGTGTACGTGGGAGTGTCTTTGTGTGCGCGCGCGTGTGGGTGTGTGCTTGTACGTTTGTGTATATATAATTCAAAAACATCTACGAGCATCATCAGTTCCGAAATAGTTGATGATCATGGCGGTTATTCCATAAGTCAAATGTGGAAATATTATTCTTTGCTTCAGTTCATTGTATTTGTTTATTCTGTGTGGCATTTGCGTATGCCCTTGTAGCCAATACTGTATAAGTTGTATGTATGTTTTATGTTCTTCGTATGTAACACAGTGTGGTCGACAAATTCAAAATTTATACTAGTATCAGGAAGGTAGAAAAATATTACTTTATTGATCCAACGTTGACATCGAATACACAGGTATTTCACCTAAATCTATTTATGTTTTCTGTTTAGACTTCATCGTCGTCATTAACAACCCGTATCTCAATTAATACTGGTCACTGAGATATCGTAATCTTCAATGGTCTTAAAATACATAACTGTAGATTCGATTAGCACAGTACAATAACAAACAAGCAAAGCGGGATGATAATTTATTTTGTAAGAGGGATAAATCGTAAACAAAAACACAAGTTAATGCTATATGTATTAATACACTGTATATAAATATTTCTGTTTTCGACAATTTCATTTCAACATTTACTATTCACAAATAAGCATGTACTTTAATACTGTGATGCTACTGTGGTGTTACATTTGCTTCACATTACCCAGCGTTCATTCACATTCGTATGTTTTGGTTGCATGAGGAAACACATAGCATTATACAATATAACATTTTGGAATAAATAAGTCAATAAATAAGGGTTAGGGATTCGGGGTCATATGTCATGAGGGTTCAAGTTCCGGTCTCCTAAAGTCGCATTGCCTGATATTTCGTGCCACGACGACGAGGGGCTCGGGGGAGAACTTGATAAGTCTGGAACATAGCAATAGCTAAGTATGAGTACATGAACACAATTAAAACATACATAGAACATAGCGAAAACTAGGTATGAGAACATGAACACAATTAAAACATACATAGAACATAGCGAAAACTAGAGGTAAGTACCAGAGGAACACAATTACAATATACATAGAATCAAACTGTAGCAACTCGTAACTTGTTATGTTAATATATTTGAGCACAGGACATCACTGTCAATATGAAGTATTGAATAGATGTGCATTCTAAGTCAGGTTCTAATACTATGTTGACACACATGTTCTAAGCTCACCTTGACATTGGTGTCAGCGACGTTGGTCTCGTTCACTCTCCAAGAAGGAAGATACTGAAATACGACAAATCAATGCTTAGCTGCAAGAACTATCGTGTAGGTGATGTACATTGTGTAGATCACAAACTAGCAGTTAAATCCGAGTTTATCCCAGATATACTATGTGGAAACATCACCACATAGAAAGGAGAATTACTAGTACTGTGCTGTACTGTACAAGGTATGTGTTCTCACAGGGAGACAGGCTCACTCACGTTGTTGTAGTATCTGCTGAGAGTGGTGGTGTTTGGGATATACTTGTTGACGGAAGTGCTAGCGCTGTTGACGTAGGACTGGAGTTCTGGGAGTGAGTCTAGCGACTGGAGGGGGACGGGCAGGTAGACCTCCATCTGGATCTCGCCGTGCTCGGGATCCCAGATCGTGATCTTTGATGACCCCAGGACCTTCAGATCTCCGGCGTACTGACTGATCTCGTCCTCTGCCAGTTCTTGCACGATGGCGACGAGGTTCTTCAGGTGTTTCTTCAGATTGTCTTCCACCTGCCAGTACTGATACGCCCATACGCCCTGGAAAAGGAGAGAAAGTCATAGGTATATATCATATTCTAAAATTGTGTATCTAAAAAACAAAACAATATACTATTGTGTATGGTCATATTGTACATATGAACACAAATACATGACTGTAAACATTGATGTATTGTGTTTGAGGTTTTGACGTACAGGCTACACTACGGAGAGCTCTTCTATATGATCCAGTGAATGCATCAAAGTTTCCATTGAGTGTGATGTCCAGAGCATAGCTTACCTCTTGGTAGGCATCATTTGTCATGGACAGCACATGCTTGACATCGTCTCTCTTCAAGACCTCCGCAAAGTTGTCGAATACCAGGTTCTGTGTATGGTCTACGACCTGCTGGTATCTGTTGGGAAGGTCAAGGCTCCGGATGTTGCTGTTGACTGTGTCCATGTACTGTTGGTACGTGTCAGAGATTCCTGACTGGAGCGCCAGAACCTGGGGATGGTTCTGAACGTTTCTGACGGAATCTGTAGGAACAGATTGTCAGTGGCATGGTTAGAATATCGTAAGTACAGTATGTGTCCTTGCGCAGAGATCAAAGAAAGAAAGAACGAGAGAGAGAGAGAGAGAGAGAGAGAGAAAGAGGGAGAGGGAGGTGGTGTGGGGGTACAGAGGCTGGCACTGAGTGGCAGAAAGCGATACCGGTAGCCTATTATTGAACATACCTGTTATCCTGTCGTGCATGCTATCGTAATGCTGTTGGAAGCGGTCTAATAGTCCCCTCAGTTCCTCATCCAGCCTGGCAATGACTTCCACTGAATCTGCCACCATGGTATCCACAGCCCGCTTAACATCAGAAAATATCACATTGTATTGCTTGGCTGTGTTGCAATATATTATTCGGGTACTTAATCAAGTATATGACTAATATGTGTACCTGTTGAATATGTATCAAATAATTAATAATAATTTGAACGTGTTGTATCATTTACCTTGAAGTTTGCGACCGTTTCATCTACGATTGCCTGGTAGTTCTGTCTGACAGGGTAGCTTTTCATATTCTCCAGGAAATATGCGATTCTCTCGTTGATGGCAGCGAATGAGTCTTTGGTGGCTCCCACAAATTCCTTGTATGCATCCCTGAAATACAAACACATGTGAAGTTCTGTCACAATGTCTTAATGTGAACTACCCCCCGCTGATAGTTTTCTTTGTCTCGTGGACAGACATGTTAATTGCATAATTTCCGAAGTGATGTCTGTACGTACATAATTGGGTTGAAGTATTCGCCCATGTCGGCGATGTACAGGTCGTTGCGTCTGTACATCCGGCGGATGTCTCTTCGCACGGAGTCCAACTGTTTCTCAATGGCGGCCATCTCTGCCTCCAGGAGTCTGATGAAGGTCGTGGACTCCTCACTGATCGCCTGTGTGATTCTGTGGTACTTTCCTGACAGCTCGTCGCCGACTGCACCGTGAATAGTGTTCAGATTGGAGTTCATTTTCAGTCCGTAGTCTTGAACCTTCCTGGTCATGTATTTCTGCAACAGATGCAATGCGTAAATCACAAACACTTCCCTACAGCACAGGTCCGTTACATCCAACAGGAAGCTGTTTAAAAGGATGAGTTTTATGTTTAGCTTATCCGATATCTATAGGAACAAATCATATATTCGATTCTCGACACTAGCTTTGTGTACCTGGATGTCCTGTATCATGCTAGGTCTCCACGACAGCCTGGTGTGGAGGAGTCTGGAGGAGTTGAGCCTGAGAGCCAGGAGACTGTCGGACACGCGACGGGAGTTCACCTCGTGATACACGACGGCCTGCAGGGCGCTGGAGTTGATGTACTTGGCTGACAGTCGCAGCGTCTTGCTTGGGTCGTCTGTCAAGGAAAAAGTATTTACCGTTTATACGGGTAATCTTTGGCTGTGTAATATGAATATGCAGAGATTTTTAATTAAAAAAAAATAAACGTGATTTTATACATAATGATAACGTGTAACAATAGTTACCCAGATCATAGTTCATGTCAAAGTCCACGGTCTTTCTGTTAGTGTCAACAGTGAAATGTGTATTCAGTGTTTTCTCATCGTATCTGTTTTCCAGGTTAATTCGGAGTGGATCCTGCTTAACCTCGCCCACAATGTGTATATTCTTCATCGGACTCGCCACCTGTGCAAGGCAAAGATTAAATCATTGGAATGCATAGTGCAAGCTAAAATCAGAGGAATGTAGCACCCGTTAAACAGGGTACTGTTTTCTCACATAAACTACACGTTCTGGTTGTACTGGGTCTATGTTTACCTGTATCTCGATCTGTCTCCTCAGCTTGTTTATTTCTCCACGGATGGCAAAGTTCTTGTTCTCTCTGCGGTCTGTGAGGTACTGCATGTCTACAGATCCGGAGTACTTCTCGCTGGAGCTGCCCACGTGTGACTTGACCTGCACGTTGACGTCGGTGTAGGGGTGGCTGATGCCCACGGCGAAACTGTAGTTGGTGTTGCCGTAGCCGGAGGAGTTGTCGTCCAGACGCGACGTGATGGTCAGAGTCTTCCTGTAGTCGTTGGAGTAGGTGAACCGTGTCTGTCCATTGAACAGAACCCGGCCGTCATTCAGCAGCAACTCGGTGTCAAGCTTGATGTCCTGACAACAGGAGGCAATCATTAGATTATTGTTTAACATAGGTCAAAATCAACTTTTAACATATGAGACTAACACTTCAAATGCCTTATTTTGTAACTTGGGTTTTGCAACTTAAATAATTATGATATACGTATGTAGTAATGCTCCGTAATTAGTACTTATAGTTCTTTTCACAACTGAATAGTTATGTCTAACCTTGCCAATGGATGGAAGACGGAGAGCCAGATCCATTTTCTTGTTGTGTTCGCCCGGTGTAAGCACGGCCTTCAGTCCAAGTTGTTTGGAGGCATCACGCTCAACGTCCCAAGAGAAACTGCCATCCACAATCTGTGCTACGCCTTTCTCGCTGTAGGATCCGTCCATCTGTACGGTCCTCAGGGGAGATCCCATCTTGATGGTTCCGTCGTACATATTGCTGTAACTGCTGCTTCCGTCCTTGAAATCCACGTCATAGAACACGGTCTGTCCTGCATCTTCGTTCCAGATGAATTCGCCACGACTCTTGGTCTGTACAGTGTTTTGCATGATGTTACCAATAATCCCAACAGTACGAGTTGGGTGGATCAGCTTGACCTTGATATATTTGTCCAGGATGGAGCTCTGACCTCTGTCTGTCATTGAGGTCTGGACCCGTATGTTGCTACGAGGTTCATCCCTGTCCCAATTCACAAACATCTCGCCGTCGATATTCTTCTCATCAACGTCTCCAGCCAGTGTCATCTGCATTGGTCTTGGCTTCCTCATGGTGATGGATCCCTTGTCTCGTTGTCCCTGGGTGATTTCTACATCCATGTCCAAAACAGTCTCGCCATTGTAGTCAGCTTCGATCTTCTCCACGTATTTGCCCTGTTGCTGGTGATGCTCGTACTTTACAGCAGTGTGTCTAGCAATCTCAAATGGCGTCGACAGAGTGAAGTCTGTCATAACCTGTTTATCACCATAGTTGTCAAGGAACTGATATGAGCCATCAAAAGCAATCTCTTGTTTTGAACTCCAGGCAATGTCTACGTGGGAGCGGTATTTATCATTTCTATGGGAATTCTGGATGGCCAGTGTAATATCACGTGGCAGTGTGATCGAAGCATCAATTTCTACGGGAGAGAGGTACCTCAGAGACACTTCACTAGCAAGCATGCCTGTCATCGGTGTCTCCAGGGAACCAGTCGACCGGAAGTTCCTCAGTTCACCGTCATGAGTTAGAGAAATTTGAGCCGACTCGAAGTTCTCAAATGGACTGGTGATACGAGCAACAGCTGTCATGGGTGTAGCACTCATATCTACCGTGGTGTCGAAACTGAAGCGGTTTCCATTACCAGCGTTGAGTTTGCTGTCAACTACATATCTGTTTGTTGCAATCTCCAATGATGCAGATGACGAGAGGTCCTCATACTTCAGGAAAGGGGTCTTCATCTGAATGTCAATTTCGTACTTGGGAGAAACGGTTGCTTGTAGATCTCCGGTGATCTCCTGTCCACGACCATATTGTACTCCTGCGTGGCAGTTGATGGCGTTAGATGTTGCGGTGTGTTGAATCGTGGCTGTGGTAAGTTCGTAGCCAGAGAAGGGTGTTCGTACCTCCAGATTACAGTTGATTCTCTCAATACCGTGATTTGAGTGCTCGAGTTTTCCAGTGATCTCTTTGTTGTCCATATATCTGATCATGGCCTGTGTGGTAAAGCGACTCAGGGAGCCAGAGTGATCGAAGGAGAGTTGTGTGTTCCTGTACGACCGGATTGGTGTCGATATTTTAACCTCGGCGTGGACATCATCCATGGCTCTGAACTCCACATTCACAGTTGACTTCTTTCCATTGAGATCACCGCTCAGACCCATCTTCGTGTTTCTCAGCTCTCCTTCTTTGTGGAATTTCACATTTGCGCTTTGTCCTGTACCTGCTACCTTGAAAACCAGTCCTGTTCGTATGTCGACGTCCGAGTTCTTCACTCTGAACATGCTGTTGGAAGATATTCCATTGTTACTGCCCATGCTTGCAGAAACCGTACTCTTGAAGTTGGTAAGGCGACCGTTGATGTCCATCTTCATGTTGATGACCTCAGTGTAAGGGTTTTTGATAGTTATATCTGTAAACAGTCGTCGTGCGGTGAAGATGTTGTGAACAGTCACGTCCAGAATTGATCCTTCGATTCCCAGTGACCCAGTGGCCTTCATGTTGTCCGCCTCACCGTCCTTGCTGTACGCCACCTTCACGTTCTTCAAGCCTTCAATGTTTGTCTCCAGGTTGAGAATTCCTCTGGTTGCCCGGCTGCTCTCTATCTCGGAGTCGGCTTTGATCGATGTTCCCACTGCATATATTTCAAGATGGCTTCTGCAGTCGGCTGCTGGACCTTCGTGAGTGAATACTATACGACTGCTTTCAAAGTTTCCGAATGGTGTTGTTAGTGCAGCATTGATATCAATCTTGGGGGACACCTCGCCATTTGCCGTCAGTGTGATTTTCATGTTTTGTCCATATGTGGCAACAAGATTGGATGTTAGTTTATCATTGCGGATAGAATGGCTGTATTCCACGGCCTGTATCTCGTATCCAAGGAATGGCGTTTTCAGTTCTACATTAGCTCGGATTGATCTAAGTGCTACTCCTGTAAAGGATGCTTTGCCCTCCAGGGACTTCCCATCCATGTACTGCACCCGCCCCTCTGTATCAAATCTGGAAAGCGAGCCAGAGTGGCGGATAGAAGCCTCGATAGTGTTGAAGTCCTGGAACGGTGTGTTGACAATGAGAGATCCCTGGATGCTGTCCTTGACACGGGCAGTGAGCTCTGCCTTCAGTGTAGAATCTCTCCAGTTCAGAAGACCTGTTGTTCGCATATCTGACCAATCACCTTCAACGCTGAATTTCCCCCTCATATTTTCGTAGCCAGGAATGTTTGTCGTCAGCACCAGATTACCCTGTGTAGATTTGGCATTTTCAAAAGTGGCATCGACCTTGATCGTATTCTTCATGAATTCCACGTCCATGTTTCCTCTGTAGTTGCTGCCGTCTCCTGATGAAGTGATCATTGCTCTGGTAACTTCGAATTCTCTGAACGGGGTCTTGACTACAGCATCGACACTGATGTCTCTGTTTGTGTCCAGTGTGATCACAGCTGTGATTTGTTCTCTTCTACCATATGTCAGGGCTGAATTGGACTTAAGGTAATTAGGTCGGACTGTGTGGGAATGGTCAATGACAGTTTCTTCAAAATATCGGAAGGGGGTCCTCAGTTCGGCTCTTGTCTGCATTTGTCTGAAACCATCGTGAGAGAAAGATACTTTGCCGTCCATTACCTTGCCATCCATGTAGCGGATCATACCCTCGCTGCTGATCTTGTTCCTGATCCAAGAGTGAGAGACGCTGACAGATGTATCTCTGAAGTTTTGGAATGGTGTCATCAGGGAGAATGTTCCCTTAATCTCGTCAGCTATCATTGCTGTCACTGCGGCTTCAATTGTAGAGTCCTTCAGAGATGCAGCAAAGTTACCTCTGTAATTCTTCCATGTTCCCTCTCTGTTCATTGACAACTTCATCAGCTCGAAGTCTCTGATGTTGGTAGTGACTGTAGCAATGAATCGTGCGTCGTAGTCGCCAGTTTCGGCACTTGTATCAGCAGTTATGGAGGTTTCCAGGAATTCTATTTCAGCATGGCTAATGTAGTTTTCCCGAGTGTTATCATGGGTTAATACAAATTTGCTGGTTTCGAACCTTGCAAATGGTGTTTTAACGGCCACATCAACTCTGATTTTGGGGGTTGTTTCAAAACGAAGTTCCGATGTAATTCTCTGGCTATATCCATAGTTTAGAGCAGTGATGACAGTTGCTTGTGAGTAACTCACTGAGTGGCGATGCTTAAATACGGTGTTTTCGTATCCTTGGAATGGAGTCTTGATTTCCGTTTTTACGTCGATATGTTCTAGACCAGACTGCGAGAGAGTTATCTCCGCATCCAGAGTTTGGCCATCCATGTACCTGATGCTGCCTTCTGTCGTGAACCTGTGCACGTCTCCGTGGTGTTTGAAGGACAGCCCGATATCACTGTAGCTTGTGAATGGTGTCTGTACCCTCAGAGAACCTGCGATGTTAACTTTGCTGTTGAACATTCCAGAGATTTCTACTTGTTTATTGTCGACTGTTCCGATAACGTTCATGCTAATGTCATCCAAGTAACCTTCCTTGTGGATCGTTAGGCCAACATTTCGTCGTACCAAATTGATGGTATATTGGAGGTTGGTGGACACATCAACTAAGGGATACCTCATATTAACGCTGGTCTCGGAGATGATGGAATGTCGCGTGCCGATACTTCCAGAAACTTTAGTGGTGAAGGTCCTCAGTTGGCCGTCATGGTCGATTGTGAAGCGGATATCATCAGAGAATGGGGACTTGATGAGGAGAGCTGTATCGAGTCTTCTGTTGGTCAGTCTGTTCTGCAGGGTCACCTCGATATTCTGATTAGTGCCATAGGATATACTAACTCCTCCTCGTAGGTTGTCCCAGTTTCCACGTTTGTTGATTGTAACTTTTGTATCCTCAAACCCGGCAATCGGAGTCTTTATCGTGAAGGAACCGGTTGTCTTGAATCCATGTTGGAATTCCACGTCAACATCTCCAACTTGTTTGCCAAATTCTACTTCCCCGTGTGTCTTCATGTCATCCCATTTGCCTTCGTGTCGAACACTGAGCCTTGTCAGCTCATAGCCAGGGAAGGGCGTGTTGATTACTACACTGCTGGCTAAACCATTAGCCCACTTCATCCTCAGATCGCCTTCCAGAGTGCTTGCAGGGCCGTAGGTCAACTCAGCACGGGTCTGCATGGCGCTACGTCTCAGGGCGTGCTTTAGTGAGGCCGACAGGTGTTCCAAGTTCTCATATGGGGATTTGAACGTAGCGTCGAACATCAGTGGAGTTCCCAGGCTGAATGATGTGTCCAGGCTTACTGTCTTCCTGGGATAATACTCGGCTTCAAATCTGCTGTGTCTGCTTTTGCCTTTCATGTCACTGTTTGCAAACAGCTGCACGTACTGGTAGTCACGGAATGGCGTGTCGATCCTCAGCTTTCCTGTCATTGCGTCGTTGTCTGTGTTCCAGTTCAGGATTCCGGCGAAGTTTCCTAGGATAGGCTGCACGGCAAAGTTAGCTCTGCTGTCGAAGTTCCTCACCGAGCCTGTGTACTCCAGACCTCCTTCAATAGATTTGTAGTCATCGAATGGAGTTCTTAGTGTCGCCCTCATCCTCCTCATATTAGCAGGGTCAATATGAGACTCAAATTCAATTGCCTTTCTGGGTCCATATTTGAGAGATCCTCGGGAGATGAGGTCTGAACCCTCCTTTTTGTTGGATGCCTGTAGCATGATGTCCCTTATGTTCTTAAACGGAGTCGTGAGTCTGATGCTAGTATCAAAGTCTTGAGATGTTGGAGCAGAGAAAGATCCGTCGACTGAAGCTTTGTCATATGGAGACCACTCCAGTTCAGCATGTCCAGAGAGAGGATAGGAATTGTAGCGTGCGTTCGACTTCCCCTTCAGGTCTAGCATGGGTGAAGTCAGGGTGAAGTCACTATCCATGTGTCTGTCTGTCTTCAGGAAATTCAATACTGCAGAGCCGGTTACTCTGTTGTCTTGCTTCATCACCGAGTTGTGTCTGATGAATCCACTTCCGTGTTCATGGTCAAGGTTGATCTCCACGTTACGGGCAGGCGTCCATGGCGTTTGCACAGTCAGACCGCCAGACAGCTTGGCTTGAGCAGTGTTGTCATTGTTTCCAGAGAGGTTGATCAAAACTTTCTTGCCACTGCCCCAGTCCGATGACCATGAACTCTTGATGTTTGAACCCGTGTTCCTGTGTTGCCAAGTGTTGATGAGTCTTTGGCGTGGAGAGGTGATGGAGAGTTTTCCATTGTTCTGAAACTGCCATCCTGATCGCTCGTGGTTCATGTCCATATCATACAGATATTTATCACCATTCAACTCCAGCATAGCATCTGTGGCGAACTTCCTGGAGTCATCTTTATGAGATAAACGCATGGTTGCTGCCTTCATTCCCTTGATGGTTGACTTCCATGTGGCTGATCCTTCAAAGTCGCGCTTCTCAGCGGTTCCCCTGTTGCTTCCAGACACAGTTAGCTTGGCGTTTCTACCTTCCATGTTGCCCTTGATCACTGTGTTCATCATTGATGGCTGCAGGTTGTGAGTGACCTCAGCACTCATTCTCTTGTATCCCTTGAATGGAGATGTTCCGCTGACAGTGAAGTCAAAGTCGCTCAGGGTGTAAGGCTTTTTCAGATTGAGGGCATAGGTGACCTGATTTTTCTTTCCTCTCCAAGAAAATTGTCCATTTGATGATATCCTCTGCTGATTACCGTCACTTCCAGCTTGGAGGAGCAGGTCTTCGTAGTCATGGAAGGGAGTCTTGATCCTCACTGAACCTTCCAGGGAGTGTCCGCCTCTCATCTTGTCATTGCGGAATGAGGTCTCGACTTGAATCATCTTCTTTGGTGCCCAAGACACATCAGCTCTAGTTGTCTGCTGCTTGCCGCCTGCATGTTTGATGTTAAACTCCACATTCTGAACAGGGGACTTCATGGCCACGTTGGAGGAGAAGCTTCCTGCTGTTTTCAGGTTGAGTTTTCCTTTAAGTAAGAATTTCCTTGAGGCATCCCTGTCTGCATCCCATTTGGTCTCAGCTGTTCCTTGATATATATGTCCACGGCCTTCACCTTCTACCAGGACTGTCACGTGTCTATGTGGGTGCTGTAAATCCAGTGTCCATTTTCCACTGCGGTTCTTGGCAGTTTTGTAGGCTGTTGAAGCGCTGTAAATATCTCCACCATAGTTGGCCTGTGCTGATGCCTTGAGGTCCCTAGGGTCAAGGTCGGTCAGTGCATTAATCTGGATGGGCTGGAAGGAGTCAATGTCGATCGTGGAATCAAGCTGATGGATAGAATCCTTCTGCTGCCTATAGTTGGTCTTCATTGTAGACTTTGTCTTGTCCATTACAAGGCTGACTGAGTGTGCATAGTCTCTCTTAGATTGGACTAATTCTGTTTTCAGGTTGAGAGCTTTTCCAGGATATGACAGACTTGCTTCACCCTGCAGGTTCAGGTTACGTTTGCTGGTGTTCCTCAGACTCACTGCGGCATCAACAGTCTTCCCTTTGCCGTAGTTGAAGATGAAGGACGACTCTAGAGTACGACGATCATGTGAGTGTTTTCCTTTTAAGTTTAGGTTGAGGCCCTGTTAAACAAAATACGCAGTTATCAGTGAAACTAAAGGTCCATCATCTACTATGCTTATTTATCATGGAGACACATTGAATAGCTTAGATACAGTGACGCCAGATGAGGTGGCATTATTGTTAAACGTAATTATCCTTCAGCCACTGAGCATTTGGATGTTCGGTTATAATACTTATTTCACTATACTTACCAATGGTCCGAGGCCGGTCTTGACGTTGTAGTCAATCTTCGACGCGTCATCTACCGCATGGTTCACCAAGGCGTACAGAGACACCCGCTGAGATGGGTCTTTAGTCTTGGGACCCCAGGAGACATTTACATCAGACTCGGTGTGTTTGTTGTTGTGAGTGAAGTCCAGGTCGGTGAAGAAGTTCACTTCAGGGAATCGCTTGTCTTCAAAGTTCCTGCAATGTATGTTCCAAATGTCAACAACAATGCGAAATGTACAACATTTGAATTTCTTCAGTTTTCCAGAATGCTGGCGTGATAGGTGCAGACAACTGCCTATGGTTAATCACTTGCTACTCACGTGTTGAGATGGTAGTTCCAGAGAGACTTTGTACTGCGGTCTATGTACTTGGAGCTGAACACAAGCTTGTCCTTCTTGATACTGCGCAGCTTGGGGAAGTTGTAGTCGACTGTGATCAAGGAGCTCACCGTATTCCTCTTGGACTGGACCTTGCCGTTAATCTTAGCCACCATGACACGCGAGTTGACCATCACTGTGCCAGAGTACTGGTTCCTGCTACCAGAAGAATGTTTCAGGTCGCCTGGAGGAAATAAGCAATAATGTAGGCACGGGAATAACATAAGTCTTGGTGTTTGAATGGTATCTATCTTACAACATTGAGTTATTACTGTAAGCAGACGGATTACTCACATTTGATGATAATGGGTTTGTCAAGGACTTTGTACATGTCCAGAGTTAATCCTCCCTTGATAGACTTGCCCTCCCTGTATTCTCCGGAGCCTGTCAGTGAGATCAGCTCTCGGCGCGGCGCCTTCACGATCAGAGTGGGGGTGATCTGGATGATGGACTTCTTCCTTCCCTGGTCCTGGTACACAAGCCCAGTCTCCACGCTGTAGTCCTGCTTGGGGCCCAGACTCAATGTACCCTTAGCACTGCGCTCAATCTTAGAGTTCACGATGGTGCCTGTATGAACACATTATATGAACACATCACTTATGTGCTTTAGTAAACATTGCCATCATATAACGTAGCATATCTGTAATCTACCGGAAAAGAGTAATTTTCTAATAGTTAATATAGCCGGAGAGCTATACAAATAAATGTTATGCTTGGGTACCAAACATTTCTTTATTTCTTAATAGAAACATTTAAATTACAATGATTTGCATGAGCTATGTAATAGCTCATTGTTGTCTCACTTGTTCTAGATGATACGCTATAATGTATTAATGTAGAAGTATTAGTGACTTGGTGAATGCGATGTACCTTGGAGAGTGATAGGGTTAGTGGAGACTCCGGACAGTGACAAATCAGTGTCAAATCTCTTCATTCCCTCGGTTTCCACTTGGCCTGATAGAATGATGGCCTTCGACTCTGGGCGGCTGATCTCTACACGTGGCAGATACGTGACCACATTCCTCGCTTTCTTGATACCAACTTCACTGATTACTCCATATGTTCGAGCTTCATCTACTACCAGGTTTCCTCTCATACCAAGGCGGTTTCTATCAGTTGTGATCGAACCTATTAATCGAAAAATAAATAATGTGACTAGTATTGATATTTTTCAGCAGTGCAATAGGAAGTTATGCGAACTAGTAAGTTCAAAACTAGTACATAGAGTCGTTGTGTTCGGCATCGTCCTCACCTTTGAGGGATGCCTTCTTCCACGGAGACACCAGATTCATCTCAATGTCGTTCCTCTTGGTGTCCATAGCGAAATCTAGCGAGAGGGATTTGTCGGTCCTGGATCCGGGCATGTTGAGAGCAATCTGAGCCACAGTGGAGTACTTGGTCTGGAATATCAGTGAGTCAATTCATTTGCCATTTAACATAAGTCTAAGACAAGGACGTTAGTTATTAATTTTAATAAATACACCTGTAACAGAGGTTAGCTTGATTCAGATATTTCTAGCGAGTAATGACTTACTGTTGATTGTTTGGCCATCAGGTAGTAGCCGGTGTGTGTGTCCCTCTTGTAGAGCACGAGACTCTGAGAGAAGGGTCCGGTGAAGGGGAAGTAGGGGGCGCTAGTCTCCTGGGAGGCGTTGGCCCACTGGAATTC
>JAUTBT010024734.1:0-20130 GCA_032361225.1 Lepetodrilus schrolli
GCTTGCACACTCTGTCCCGCCACGACGCGCTTCCGATCTATTTGACCACCATGACACATTGGGCCTATGGAGAATGGACCCCCCCCCCCTTATTTTCTTTTCTTAATTTCTGGAAACCATGGAGAGTTCTCTGCTGATAACTATAGCTGAACAACAGTCAGCTCTGCTTCCACACTGTTTATATTTCTATCACTATTCTTCTGTTTCTCGTTTTTTCTTTTCTTTCTTCCACCCTCTCTCTCTCTTCCTCTCTCCATGTACGGGTGAAAGATTCGCGGCGTGACATAATTCTCTTCATATTTTTATATATATCTTTCATTCTTTCTCCTACGTCTCTGACTCTATTTTTCTATCTGTGTCTACCTCTGATTATTGTCTGTCTCTCCCATACTCACACACACACACACACATAAAATTGATAACCCAAAAAAGAAACCCATAAACACCGTCCGTTAATTCACACACACACACACACACACACACACACACACACACACACACACACCACACACAACACACACACATACACACACACACACACACACACAACACACACACACACATACACACACAAACTGATTCCTTGGTTGTAACAGTGAACCCAATCCGGCCTACAACCTTCTCCATAGCCAAACACTAATGGTATGGTCTCTTTGCCTACAACACATAATAACCAAATCAAATACCGTCCCCGTGCAGTGGGGACCAGGCATTGTTTACATTGATGATGCCCCACTATATGTAAATCAGTTTTATTTTGGTGAAGTTCCCATCCTTCAAGAACTCTTTATTTAATGCATCCAATCAAGACGTAGTTCAATACCTAGATATAGTGTTCATACCGCTAATGCTGTCTATAGGGCATGAGCAAGATACCCTGTAATCTAAGGATTAATGTTCAACACTAAACATGCTAATGTATAAGGATGAATCTGGGCTCCCCAAGGTCATCACTCTGCCAATAAGTTGTCATGATGCAGGGCAAATGGCGGTTTTAATTCCGACTCTGGTCATCAAATAAATCCCATGCACACAAACAGGTCGCCATCCTGGCAGACCTGTAGCCCTGTTGAGATTGGATTGGATCCGACAGGGACATGGGGTTTATGTGATAATTCTATCACATGCTTTGTTTGGGAATTCATTTGATAAAGGAAAGACACAGTTTACATTTAAAGTGACAGTTAGCTTGCAGAATGATTTTTTTTTCTCCGTTTATTTAATTCCCATGCAAGTCTTCTGGCAGGGTTCTTTGAGATGAGCATCTTACTGTGTTAAAATATCTGCCTTCTTAATATACCTCTCTCACTGTGATTCTCCATCCAGGTGAACCCGACTGTAGAAGCTGTTGATTTTCAGAAATTATTGTCCGAAATGCAGTGTGTTCCGTATAAATAATTGTGGTGAACAAATTGGACGTGGATTTTAACTGGCTTGTTTGCAGTGTGTGTGAGGAGTCACAGAGGTCTGCACACTCCCTTGTTTCAATGCTGGGAGAGTTTTTAGCCAGCAGTCTACTTAGAACTGAACATTCTTTTTCATCTGGAAGGAGACACAGGCATACTCAGCCCCTATATTACTGTTGCAAAACTCATAGTGACAATGTACCACATCCGATTTTCCATATTACATTGAAAGAATTATCCTAAATAATATATCAATATTGTGCAATACATTTGCTTTATTAATATTATATATTATTTATTAAGATATATTCATATCATCATGTATAGTGTAGAAAATATGCTCTTTTAAAATGTATTATTATTATTATATATTATTTATTAAAATATATTCATATCATCATGTATAGTGTAGAAAATATGTTCTTTTTAATTTTTTTAATTATTATTATATATTATTTATAAAAATATATTCATATCATCATGTATAGTGTAGAAAATATGCTGTTTGAGGAAATCACACCTGCTATGCAGACTGTGGGCTAGAATGGAGACATGTTAAAGAAAGCTTATCGAAGCTGTTAAGAGTGACTTTGTATGTTAGACTTACATCAACTGAATAAACATTGCCAGGCTAAACCAGTCGATAACATTGTTGTAAGACATGCTCATACGGGACAGCAGTGATAGCTACTAGGCAATAATGTTCTCATGAAGTTTAGCCCAAATATATTACAGTGTTTATTTGCATAAGATTGCTCATTAGAGAGCCAGGAGATAAAAAGCGATATAGGACACACATAACGTCTTGTACATGTAGGGATATTTGCAAGTCTAATTGGCTGGACTTTGTCTGATATGGTTATCGTAGTGCATTTCTAATAAAGAAGTCTTTGAAGTTTTCTCGGTGGAATACGAGGAACAAGGCTGCGTATTGTAAGTGACTGCTTGTACAGTACAAGTTAAACAGAACACACCCATGTACACACTGTACACCCATGTACGAATACCGTCACGTATGGGTGAAAGATTCCTGCTGTGATGTAAAACAATAATTCACACACTCGCCCATGTACAGACCATACAGTTTTGTACAGACCATAAAGCAAGGTACAGACCATACAGTTATGTACAACCCATACAGGCAGTTTTGTACAGACCATACAGTTTTGTACAGACCATAAAGCAAGGTACAGACCATACAATTATGTACAGAACAGAATGGAATAGGAGTCTCCTAGTCATTCTGTACACTATTCAAGCTCATTGTATATAATATACATGTAATTTGTCTATGTCCACCAAGTATGATTTCAAGCTTAACAGGAGAAGAGTTGAGAAAAATAACCTGCTACATTATCAGAAAATAGGACTGAGTAAACGGAATATTCTCCACTTTGTTTGTTGATGTTGTATTAAGAAATTGACATGTGTTCGTGTTTACTCATTAAATTGCCCCAATCAGTTGGGGGGCAGATACTTTATAAAATATACACAAATGGATGTTGGGCATGGCAGTGAGCGATTTCCAATTTACCTGCATATTCCCAGACTGGGAGACCGGTGTGACAGGAGACTGGTGTGTGACTGGTATGACAGGAGACTGGTGTGTGACAGGAGACTGGTGTGTGACAGGAGTGGTGTGACTGGTATGACAGGAGACTGGTGTGTGACTGGTATGACAGGACACTGGTGTATGACAGGAGACTGGTGTGACAGGAGACTGGTGTGACAGGAAGTTTTGGCTGTATTGATGCAGCACGTGTACTAAGGACTGGTTTTTGTGTCTTTACGGCACGAGCACGGACCCGAGCGTCGACACTAGTGCCGGCACTATTGTGGCACTCCACCGCAGTGCACGGACAGTTTCTGTAGGCGGAGTGTAATTGCATCCTGACATGATGATAGCGCTATCCATTATTGACGCACTTGAATATTTCATACGCACGAAGCCGAAAATGTCCGACTTGGTGTAAGTTGCATGTGCCTGAGTGGCAACATTGGGTTACAGGCGCTTATTGCAACTTGAAATGTAGATTAGGATTATCCCTAATTGCTTGTCTTTGGTGGAAGGGATTAGGAAGGGCTGAAGAAGAAACGCTTCCATACCTGTCTTGTTTCCTAACTTTCAATTTTTTTCCTAATTCAATTTTTCAATAACAAAAACATTTCAAGGAAATTAATAACGTTTCTGATATATGTATATATATGTATATATATCAGAAATAAAGGTTGTGAACTGCATTACCCAAGTGTGTGTAAATTTACATGTTCATCATCAACATGACACATAGAGCGTGAAGTCTTAATGTTGATGGTGATCAATAGATAAAGGGAAATCAATCATTCTCAATGGCTGGTAATGCTCTCTCATGCTGGGGAATTTTACAGCTTCATGTTTATTTTAATTTAATAATCCACTGTCGGTGGAGTCAATATGGACATGCTCCATTTGTTATACAAATTCTGGATAATATATGTAACTGCTTTCTATTGATGCCGACAATCTGGTCTGACAACACTTGTACTGCTGGTTCTAGGCTACCTACACAGATATGTTTTGTTTGGAGACACACAGGCATACATATATTATAGTGAATGCTGTATTATGTATCCAATTGCCTCTGGCGATAACACATTAGGGTACATGTACTCGCTGGCTGGAAGTCGCTGGGTCGTAACTAGTTATCCTGATATGTATAAAGTGGATACAATAATTCATGCTCGAGTTGGCACTGACTCGTTTGTGAGAATGTCCTATCATGCATATCGAACAGTTTTCTGCCATCAAGGTATTTGTTGTCATTATTATTCCGGCAGTGCTGCCTGAATTTGCAAACAGTTACAAGAGGGAGTGTTTGTGGTAGAAACTAATTACTTGAACACAGACCTGGTAGCCTTGCATTCTCAAGTGAACACAGGCCCTGACCTGATGACAGGAAGTAGCAGACTTGAGACATTTGAAAATAATTGAATCTAAGGAAGACAATTTAGATTTGTATTATTGAACGGAACAATCGTATAGTAATTTTGATAATATTGATTGATTTGGATAGTCGAGGCCTCTGTCACAATGCAGAAGAAGTTATCGATATTATTAATAAAATTAACATTTACACTTGAAGCTGTTCAACTAGAAGATGGTAACCTGTTCTCACACACCTTATTGTTTACACCCAAGTCACAGTTTTATTATCCAATTCTATGAGAAAATGATATGAATATATAGCGCAGACGGCGTACACACAATGCTCTGTGTTACTTCTGTCTTTTATGAGGTCTTGTGAATAATGCTAATATATGCCCATTTAGGGCTTCATTGCATTCCTCTCTAGCCCCGACTGATTATTACTCTATTATGAGCAAGTGGGAAGATAACTGGTTGGCGGACATGCTTGATGGAGCTGAAAATGTATAAATAGTGTGATGTGAACTAGTACAGCTATTCAGGTATGTCAGGCATTGTGTTGGAGCTGTACACAGCCGGGTATGGAGCTGTACACAGCCGGGTATTATGGAGCTGTACACAGCCGGGTATGGAGCTGTACACAGCCAGGTATTATGGAGCTGTACACAGCCGGGTATGGAGCTGTACACAGTGGGTATGGCTGGTATGGAGCTGTACACAGCCGGGTATGGAGCTGTAATGGAGCTGTACACAGCCGGGTATTATGGAGCTGTACACAGCCGGGTATGGGTAGAGAGGCAGTGTACATAACATAACATACACAATGTACCCAATACTGTTGTGGTTCACTTAAGTTAAGCTCCATCACATGTTTAATTCAATTTAATTTACTTCCAGAATATATTTACATAGCGTTGACACACTGTTGTGTTTAATTGTAGAACATGGAAAGGTAACAGATCCGTGTTTAGTGTAGTGAAATGAACTATAGCGACTAAGTTAACAGTGCTGACAACTGAACATTTTAGACATTCATAACCTGAGATGAATGCTATGGCAGTGTATATTTTAACTGTGCGTGGGTACACGGTTCATTATATGTCAGTGTACCACACCCACTGTTCAAATGTCTGTGTTGACAAGCACCTGTCAATTAAAGCACAGACAGCTCTGGGCCCCAGGTTGTGGCCAGAGGTTTGTGTCATTATAAAGACAACAGTACTGCTAGCTTTCTCTTCTACGTCCCTTGATTAACTGTCTTCCAATAATGTAGTATATTTAATGAAGGAAAATCTGGTGTCTTGACAGTTTAATTTGGTTTGAGGTCATGTGATATTATTATAGTCGATTTCCTTCCCACCTCCAACCGTATCCTGTACTTTTCGTCAAGACGTAATTTTGTTTGTAGGTTGTTATTACTATTTTGTAATGTTAATATATGCAAAGTGATCTACACAGAACACAGCTTGTCCATAGAATCGGTGCTACTTCCCTCCCTGTCTCAAGCTTGTCATTGAACACCCCACCATTCAATGCACGTACTTAAAAACTTTGCTCTCTGTTGTTGCCGATTACAATCTGGTTAGAATTTGAATAACAATATTTCCCATGCAAGCTAATCCATATTTCATTATCGGTGCTATCTCTGATCAGCGATACCATTCACCAGTGTCTGCTGTGTGAAAGTGGTATGATTAATGTAATCTCCACACACTGACTTTATCACTTTGTGACATTTCCTGATAAGCTAAGTACTAAAGCAAGCCAGATTTGTCCCCTGTGTGGGCCCAATAAGAGGAAATCCAAATAGGGATCACCATTTTTAGTGGCGGCCATTAGGGAGTTGGATCTCTCGATTTATGTGTTAGGGTGCTTGTGTGTGTGGAACCTTTGCCAGGGAAGGTGTGTTGGTGGATTTGTGTGTAGGGGTAAGGGGCTTGTGTGTTCAGGGAATTTTGGCAATCACACTCTACATGCAAGTGCAATATGTTTATCAGTGATCCTCATGGGCCCAGTACAAGTGGTGCCGTAATGTTAATTAAATGTGCTAGTTAATGAATGACTGCGGAGTGGGCATCGTGCCAGAAGTAATGAGCAGTGCTGGATGGACATGCCTTGTAGAAAGAAGAAATCTGGCACCGTTACTTTTGTCCATTAGAGCCTGTGAGAAACATAACTAAACAAGTTTTTGAATTCACATGCTAGAATGAAAATAGAAAGCAGAAAGATCTGGCAATATCAGAATGTTTTATTTATAGCAAATAGACATGAGTATATTTAATATCAAAAATTGGTTTTTCAATGCCTTTACACATACTATATCACTGTTAGAATATCATTACATTTCAAGAAATGGAAATGAAATTGGCCATCCTTAGCCCTGCAGTGCTAGTAGCAGAACAAAGGTTTTTAGTAATCAACATTTCTACGGAATCTCTTTGTTTTGTAATATCCACAAGCTGAGCTTGTTCCTTGTACAAGGCTGGTGACCCTAGTGAGTGACCTGGACAAGACTGTGCTAAGTGGCCAGATTAACACTTCCCACACTCCAGTAATCACTTCTGGATAGTGTTTGCCAGTAGTGTTTCCCAGTCCTCTTGGCCAGGCAGCAATGTAACCACCAGCCTACAACAATTAGCACTTTAGGGTTAATGGGTAATTTACCATTTACCACACATTCTTTGTCTGTTTCACAAGTTACCTACTGGCTTAAGTTTATTAGGCAGACCAGTTGTCTGTCCTCGTTTTTACATCAGCTGACTACTACATCATTCCTTGCTTTTACATGGCTTTAATTCAAAATTTGGCTTGAATTGTTCAAATCCGAACTCATTTATATGGGTTTATGAATCAATATGAATTTTGCTGGTGTATTCATCACATGTCAGATTACACAAGCTACTGTAGTGAAATGTGCTTATTAGCATTTTGAGGTGTTAACACTTTGTTAATTGACATAACGTCACATAAACACTGAATCCAAATGAATTTACTATATGACTTAAAAGAATATGAGGATGTGTATTATGTGAGTAGTAGTCCACTATGTGTTGCTGTGATGACTGGCACCATGTGAATGTCCATTTTATCTGCACACAACCAACCATCGGATACCCAATTAAAATTCAGTACGCTTATTTACTTCCCTAAGTTATGGAGAAAGGACACAAGCCTGACATATTCCAGATGTTGGAGTGTACTGACACCTAATTATAATGACAAGTGACGTGGATCCACATGAGGTGTTGGTCTGGGATGCGTTGGTCCTCTGCTGGAGTTGGATGTTGCTCTAGATCTCGTAGGATTTGTAGAAGCCAGCAGAAGACTGGCAGCTGATGACTTGCAGCTAGTGGTAGGAAGATACTGTTGATTCTGAACATAAACCCTTGAAGACGTAGCTTGTTTTCAGGAAGATAGTGTTGATGTTGGAACTGCCTAGGGGCTTCGGGTTTACAGGGACTATTGACTTGTTTGGAAAAAGCCTGCCTCATATTTCTATAACCTTGAATTGGACTTGTATTAGAATAGTGCTGTTTTTGCTTGGTTTGATGTCCATATGTGGTCTGCAGTCAGACTGTCGGATTTACACATTGGAGAGTCGTACAGAGACCTCTGGGAATTTGTCCAAATGTTTGCAATGTCCATTCTTGTATTCTGCTTCCATTAAGTGTTGGTAATGGCGATTCTTGTATTCTGCTTCCATTTTCGACATCATATTCACTCTTTGAGAGGCACACTTTCTGACAAAGCACACTCAATCACCATGGCAAGGTCTGGTCTGCTCGGGAGCAATGAGGACATTACCATAATTTCTCGGCACCGTCGATGATGTCACGTGTAGGCGCTGTTGATGAATGCCGCAACCAACCACAAGTTATTTCCCAAATGTCCTTAGACGAGATTCAATAAATACCCTGTTTAGCATCATTGGCCAGCACAGGACAAGTCTGTTATGTAATGTGCCTGCTCTCCACTGGCAGAGAATCACCAGAATATCTTATCATGGGTATTTTCCCAACACTTTGATTTATCCGGTTGTGTATACTGTAACATTTGGATAAAAATAGGTACCTCTCAATCATGTTGTAGACTTGGGAATTTCAAAATGTTCGTAAACAATTTCTCATTTACATTAATTCTAGCTGTATTGAATTGCAATGATTCCAGTTTGATTATATTTGGTAAATTAGTACTGTGGGGACATTGAATGGCAATATTGTAAACTTTTGATGCCGAGGTATAGGTAAGTGGTTTTGGTAGGATTGCTCACAATGAATAGAATTTATCTCGTCTTTGTTCAATTATCTCATCTTTGTTCAATTTCTTTTTAATGATCTGTATGACTTTCTTTATGCTTATAAAGTCTGTCTGTCTGTCTGTCTGTCTGTCTGTCTGTATGAGAATGCATGCCAATCCACCTGTTAACATTCCTCTCCACAGTACAGTGAGAGACTGGAAGGTGTAGGTAATGAGGTCCTGTGATAGAATTCTCACGACTGGTATAATTAACCCCTTGTGGGCCACGGGAGAATGGCCGCCATGTAATGAGACAGTTTATAGCATGATTCCCTTGTTTGTGACAGGTCATCGGAGATCTCCCATCCATTCACTCTCAAACCACACACAACGGTCAAGTTGCCTCTGGCCAGTAATTAAATGGAGTATTGAGAGTACAAAATGTCTGGCCTCTTCTCCTGATTTAGGTTAAATGATAAGTATGATTAATAAATTAGCTTTAGTTCTAGTTTTGAAAAGAAATTACAGTGAAATATTATTTAACTATAAAATTGATCAATATTATTACTGGGTGAATATTTAACTAAATATTACTAGGATTACAGCTACAAAATATACATAATAGTTTGGTATCTTCACATTTCTATGGATGTAATATTCCTGCTGCAACGTAAAGCACTAATTCATTCATTATATTTCTCTATTTTTGGGGGTATTATTTAAACCGCAATTATACTTTCTATTTTGTTTGAATTCAGGGTTTAGAGCTGCTTTCAAAATAATTTCGCTCATATCATGGCGTGCCAGTTAACTAAATATATATAATATATATGTTAAATCATGAGGCACTTTAATGATTTCACTTTAGTATAGGAAGACCACACAAGTCATGGTTTATGTTATAAAGGCAGGTGTGCTGAGAGTAGCACTTTCTCCACAATTGACTCGATGTTTGCAAATTGTAGTCTAAAGGAAAATAGCACGAGCAATTGATGCATTATCAAGAAGATGTGACCTGGCATCCAATCACTCGCTAGTGTGAATGTTGGAACTAGTTGTAATACATACATTTTGTGGTAGGTTTTATTGATAGCTTATTTCACTGCCCTTAGCACAGGCTCAATAAGGGCAATTTTGTCACGATGAGTTGTCAAGTTGAGTAATGTATCTTTACAAATTATTTAAATAGATGCTGTTCAACAAACTGCTTTGGAATGTTTACAAATTGCTTTTAACAACCTTGCAATAGAAATATGTATGCAGATATTTATGGTTTAAAAGATAAGTGAATGGAGATTTGCAATAACGGAAGTTATGATATTCCTGTGGACAGTTGCACATTTGTAACAGCAAGTGTGTGTCAGGCCATTTATCCCAGGGAACGGCAGAATGGTACGATTTAGTCTCCACCACGTTTAGTAGTCTCCACCACGATGCCCTCATCTGATGATCAGTGTTTACTGTACGAGGATTATCAACTACAGCTTATTTTGTGGACTGGTATGCAGTTGGCAGAATTTGAGAAATCTGACAGGGTGACTACTGATTGTTTGATTTCCCCAGAGAATCTCTCCACTGCTTGGTATTGACAATGGTTTGAGCATGTACTGTGAAGTGAGGATCAATTATTCAAATGAGTTGTTACTATGATGCAGATAATGAACAGCTTCATAGTGAATTCCCAGTATCGAACAATGCAACCCTTGTTCATTTCACGTACAGACGAAGTTGACCTACAATGTCCTTTCATCTTTTACGATAATTTATTCAAATTCAGTTCAATTTAGAATATCGGAAACACATTTTGAGGTCTGATTAATGTAGCTGTGGTGTCTATTTAGTGCAGAAGGGGCATAGAAGAAGAATTGAGCTTTAATTTCTTACGTTTTATTTTTGAAATTTGAGATTTATTGCATTGATTTAGTGTTTAGAAGATTTACAGGTCTACTGTTGGCACCTTTCATTATGATACTGGACGAGCATATCTTATTGATTGATAGGGATTAACTGCTTGATCATAAACTTGAAGAACTAAGTCAGTCATAAATATGTTTGCATCTGTAAACCACTTTAACACCTGTTATTTAATTTAAGATCTACTAATGCTTTTCTAGTATGTCCTCCTAGTCATTGAAATTGGTTGGTTGTAATTTTTAGGTCTTATTATTATTTGTTTAGGTATTCAGTGGTTGTTTTGGATATAAACATAAATATTATTATGGTTTGTTGCGGTGTGATTTATTGGAGGTTGTAGGCAATACATTACAGACTTGAAATGTGACAGGTGTGATTACAAGGAGATGGTATGTGTGTAGTGTGAAACAGGTTCCAATCGCCTGTAAGGGTGTCTGTAGGTATTTATCGAAGTGCCCGTACTATGTTTGACAAGTGCGCGTACTATGTTTGACAAGGTAGCAGAGAAAACATCTCATAGCCAGGCAAACATGAAACACTTTTTATGTTTAATATTAGTATATATATATATATATATATATATATATATATATATATCTATTCCAAACTGTACTTTGAAGTGGGTCACCGGCAGCCATGTTTGTCCACCTTTTCCGAACTCTCTTATGCAGAAGGTGGGAAAGTTTGCTTCGCCACAGATTTCAATGGGCACGAAGGCTCTTTTATACAGAGTATATACCTTTCTTTTGTTCTTTGTTTGATCGGCTGCCTATGCCGAGTCACCGAGAAGAACGGGGCCTCTGTATGCACTGGGTTGCCTAGGTGATGCCTTTCTGTGGATTACAAAAGGTCCAGAAATTGCCAATATTGCCTAGGTAGTTGAGTGTAGGACTGTGTAGACATTTCACTCTGTCACAAAGCTGCAAGAGGTACGCAATGTGGGTGGGGCAGACCAAACCACAGGTGAGAAAAGTTTGAAATTTGCTGTATTTTTTCCCTCTGTCTCTTCAAACTGAAACTGTGTTGATGCGTGGAGGCCTCTGTGAATATCCCGACTCTGATTGTATCTGTGGCCTGACTCTTTCTGGTGCTTTCAGGCCATGATGGATTGGAATCCAATTGCTATCATTACTGTGAACGGTGCTAAGCACAGCTCATTTACATAATTGAGGAGGTGTTCGGTTCACGGCTCCAATAAGAAAGGATGACGTCCACAGAATATGGATCATAGTTTACATCGTGTCGTTAAATGTTGGCATGCTCAGTCATACATGAATACAGATTGAAACTTTCCATTAATCGTTCTCTGTGTTGCCATAACAATGTCCATTTCTTTCCTGGTTTATATTATCTGCAACATCATACATGAATGAAACAATGTATCACAATTCTTATCGATATCGAATATGTACACTCACAGCCTAGATTTAATAAGTCTGACATTATGCAGTAATACACAAAGTTTATTTTGTGTCAGATCGACCTATTGCAGAAAAAGTAATGTTTATGGCATTGATGTTTTACAGTATGTGACATTGATATAGCAACATGGTGTCCTAGCCTAACACTACCGATAACTTTTCAGAAACACTGACTTCTTGTGGGATGCTAAAATAGTCTATATATTACTAGTCGCTAGTTGGCTTTCGAGGACAAGTTTGATACTCAGCATGGTATTGCACCTCTTAGGTTGATTTTGGAGTCATAGTATACTGTGGATGGTCTGGTATTTTTGTTCATTTGTAACAAGTTGCACAGAAATCCTGTTTTTCTCTATGGTTCTAATTCACCAGCAGTTACCTGATATGTCATGCATGTAAATCTGTTGTAGTATTGAATTCTGCACATACCTCTATTGTCGATGGTAATTTGATGGTAGTTTATAGCTCTCTCCAACAACATGGCAAATGAAATCTACAATATCCCTCATTTGTATGGACTGTCATGATTTGAATTAGAGAATTTTTTGTGTATGAGAGAGCTGTGTTTGGAAAGAATGTGTTCCTACATTGCCCTTTGACCCGTCTCTACATGCTAGTGGGAGATGTAGAGCCATTCAATGCTAGTGTTAACGTGTGGGTAATAATATAGCGCCATTCAATGCTAGTGTTAAAGTGTGGGAAATAGTGTATAGCTGTTCAATCCTAGTTTTATAGTGTGGGTATAGAGCCATTCAATGCTAGTGTTATAGTGTGGGTAATAGTATAGAGCCATTCAATGCTAGGGTTAAAGTGTGGGTAATAGTATAGAGCCATTCAATGCTAGTGTTAAAGTGTGGTTATAGAGCCATTCAATGCTATTGTTAAAGTGTGGGTAATAGTATAAAGCCATTCAATGCTAGTGGGTAATAGTGTGGAGGCATGTGGTATTGAATTTTCTTTTCAGGTAACATGTTATTGATATTAATGTAAACTAAAATATTGACTATTTTTCCACAACAAATCAAGCTATTGTGTATTGATAGTATCGAACTATAATCAGAGAATATTCAAATATGAAGAGAATTAGTTCTTTATTTCCTGTGTAAGACGTAAAAATAATACTTAAAATAATATGTCTTACATTCATAAACACAGGAAATAAAAAAAACTAATCCTCTTCATATTTGAATATTCTCTGATTATAGTTTGATACTATCAATACAAAAAAGGCAATTAATATTTGTCACTAAAGATTTTCAAGTTGTTTTGCAACATTGATTATAAAGTATTTGTCTTTGTATTTTCCAGATGGTTACAAGAACCAAGAAGATATTTGTTGGAGGGCTCTCTGCCTCAACAACCATTGAAGATGTGAAAAACTACTTCTCCAAGTATGGCGAGGTGAGTACCATTACTAATTATTACACTATTAATTATTATCTAAAAATAGTTTTTCATAATTAATCCACTTTATTTTTGTCAAATTCAGTGCGGGATGGGTAGATAGTGTAGCTCTATTGTGCGAATGTGTAAACATGTGAAGAGTAATGCACCAATTAAGTAAAATTTAGCTTAGAAAATATTACGAGTTAATTTATATTAATCTAACTATTGTGTAGAATATTATCAAGCATAAAAAAGTATTCCAGTATTGAGTTACAAACTAATAACACAGTATTCGTGAGAAAGCGACCATTTACATATACAGTGTTTACACCAAGCAATTTTCGTATATTTCAATGGTGAAATAATAGTCTGGATAAGAGATTTACCTTGATGATTAAATGGTGGAATAAAGATTGGTTTGTAAAGGCTTTGAATTGTGCATTTATGGGCACGGCTGTTTGCGGCGATTCACTGCAATGTAAATCAGATGAAAATATAACTGAGTCACGCGTTAATGAAAGACAAGTGCGTATTTTAAGATAACTGCCCTCACAGCCGTGCCACGGTGATTATCTGCACATGGAATAAGCAGCCGTTAAAAATAATCAATAAAGCAATAAATAATTAAAACACATTCTCGGGACATTATTGCAATAATGCTTAATTTACTATCGCCTGTAATTATTATCCTAAACTGAGCATGTCGAAGTTGGCAGAATTAATAACATAGGTTGGTCATGCGTGTAAGATGTTGGTGAGAACTATGAACAGTTTGAAATGAACGTAAATAGATTCAGTGTATCAGTGCAACTAACTTCTTTTAATGTCATTGTGTAACGACGGGTAATACTTGGAGAATATGGACGCATGAAGCACAAAAGCGAGCGGATATTCAATGCAATGTCATTAACAGGACATGTAAACATTGTCAATGGTATACATAGCAGTAACAGTGTGTGATATATAATTTGGTGGGGCTTTTCTTATGTGTGATATTTCCTAGGGGCAGAGCACTTGAGGGCACCAGCTGGTGCTGTCTGTACATCTGGCACTGGTGTCAGAATTACTTTATACAATTTATTAATAATCTGATAAATGCACACAGCATATCATATTGCATAAATATTTCAGTACTTGAAATATTATATAGGGAGTATTATTTCCCCCCCCCATAAATTTGGATATGAAAAAAATGAGATTAAATTCATGAAATTTAAGTATACTGTAATTAATATTCATCGTGTTCCACAGAGTGTAGGTTACATTTATTTATTTTGTTATTATGCTTGGGAATTATCCAGGGCAGTACCGTGTGAATTGCAATGCATTGATGAAACCTCGACTGCGTATATTACCCCTGGCATCCATTCTGCATCTAAATTGAAGAGATAGAATCTCATTACTAGGGCCTGACCCAAGTTATACCCACTGAGTGTTGTCTATCAATTCCTAATGTTCCCACCTAAGTGAGAACTGTCCTAATTAGCTCTATTTGCCCATACAAAGTGGAAGAAAGTGCATATGAAGAAAGAAAAAAATTCTCCTTTGGTCACGACATATGATGACTCTCCTAAATTAGACTTCACATTGAGACACTAATCCCGAGAATTGTCATCGGCGTGATATCGGCAACGTTTGAAACTGGACTGGGATCCGGGAGCCTAATTTGTCCTGTTTTAGCCCACGCAAGATGACAGGCCTGAAAGGATTAATGGCGACATCTAAACACTATATAAATCACCAGTCGCAGATTCTATTGCAGGTTAATCTAATTTATTTTGTTTAAAGAATGTTGCATTTCATCTGGACGGACTACGAGTAATTTACTGACGGCTGTGAAATACAGCCGTCGTAAAATCCAACGGGGAAAGAATTGAAACTGAATTTAATTATTATTTAGTGGGTTAAAAAAAAGTTAATTTATATTTTCACCCACCTGATGAAAATAGCATTAGTAGGTGGAATGTATTTGATTCACTACACTTTCCATTCAATCAATAAATGCAATTATTCTGATTTCTGCCGAGAAGCAAAAATGTAGTAGCTCGTGAAATTCTTGATACCACAACCCTTTCAAGTTATCCCCCCTGACAATCATTATATTGACTCGTATGTATCTGGTTCTCGGATCGGTTATAAAAAAAGTGGCCCAACTTATCAAGGCCAATCCAGCCAATTTATGACTTCATTTAATAATTTTGTATATTTTATAATTTCACTGAAAAATTAGGCTTGTTACAAAAATTAAGAGGAACATGCACTTTACAAAAGCAGACTATAAATAACAAATATACATATCAAATATTAATATCAAATATATATGTACATTCCATCGTGCTCAATTTAATATTATAGTTGAATTAGTACAAACCGGTACCAATGCCAAATCAAAGAAACCAGCAGCGCTGTCAATTTTATTGATGGCCATCGAGCGTGTGATGTGATGATTTAGACTGTTTGATTAAAAACTGTATTATTGTCGAAGTGTCTTCTATAAACTTTATGTTTGGGTCAGCAGCTGAGGCTGTGACTGGCCTAATTAAGCAGAGACGTTCCTTCTCTGTATTGCTTTGTGTTATCGCGGGGAGTTATCACGTTAGCACACAATGGCACTTCTACAGGCAGTGTCCTACCAGTGTCGCATCGTGTCGCACAGCTGCCCTGCAACCAATACCCGTTCACGACTCAAGATGAATTCGGGGCTGCGATTTAATTTGTTCATCATTGGATGTCTTGATTGAATGCTGTTGGGTCATCGCAGGGGGCAGCCACTTCAAACACAGCCATCTGAGCAGCACTGTCAAATAGAAGAAAGGAGAAGGCAGAGGCCATCTTGGATTTGGTCTGCAAGTCTTGTCATATATGACTGATAAAAACTGGCCGAGTTCTCAGATATAACAGATATACTGCGGTCATAAATCAGGAACATCAGTATTGTTTTGGACTTGCTTTCACAAGGGTGTTGAAGCAGTGACATAAACTAGTGCATTCTGTCAAAATTTATCAGTTTTATTGGTAACAACTGGTTACAAAAATATCATTTTTAATTGCCATTTCAGTAAGAACTCAAGTGCATATATTAGGATTGGCCAAGGAAATTGTGCTGTCAGAATTGATAGATATAAAGTAGAAGTCTTTGAAGCATGGTACTGAGTCCAGCTGTATCTGTGCTATTATGTGCTATGATGTGCTATGATGTGCTGTGGATGGTGTGAGAGCCAGTTCTGCTCGACTATGTCCCCCAGCCAACATGACCAAAGGTCTTCTTTCTCTCCAAGGAGAAACAGCAAGTGCTTCCAAGATTGCTTTGTAGCCAGAGGGAGAGAAGATGGCAAAGTTGTGCCATGTACTTTACTGAGCTGAACAGTCAAGCCAGGCACTCCATGCTTTTTTGCAAGTTGACATTCACCATTGTGAGGACACAATAAAAACTGTTTGACATTTTGGAACTACGGTGATGGGGTTTTTTTTTCTATAGAAAGTATCACTGTAGAAATTAAAAACTTTTTTTTTTGGAAATTCTAAGATATTATTTTTATCCAGTTGTCATTTTCATGTTGCTGTCTCTTCATCGGTGGAATGGATATGATATGAAATGATGTAGGTATGAATGGAAGCTAATTGTGACAGGAGTTGAGATGTAGAAATAGTGAGGGGTGGAGTGTTAGCTGTGTAGGTACAACAGATGTTTCAGATTGGTCAAGCGAGACCCCACATAGGAGGGCCAGATGGAAGTCCTTGAGACAGGAAACAGGTCATCTGGTCACTTGTTTGATCAAAGCCCAGTCAATAATGTCACTGCTATGGCATGTTTTTACATGGAAATTATTTCATTAAAATTAAGCTCAAACGTTTACACGACAAATCAGCGTTTTAGTTTATCATCACCTTGATACCAATATTCAGGCTCTTTAACTGTGTACATACTAGTACATTATTAAATCTGTGGAATAATGCATTGAAGACATTACTTGTTGGCATTACTTGGCTTTATTGTTCACTTACTTGCAAGTATTCTTCTTGATTCAATTGCAAAAAAGGTTTTGGATGACAGCACATGATTGCCAAGGGGTGTTCTTGTCCTAGAATGCATATTTTGAATTTCGAGCTATAAAATATTCAGTACGCCAGCATATCCTTGGCTTCAAGGGAAGCTGTCAACGTTCTGACAAGGTTTCATGCACAGAGAAATATACAAGCTCTCCAGTCATGGAAAACTGTTAATATCCCTTGTGAATGTATTATAGCACAAAATGAACTGCCAGATGAGGTGGGTGGAGTATGTGTGCTGGGTGTGATATAGTGCCGTGTCACAAGCCTGCAGGTCACGATGTCACTAGCCTCGAGGTCACTGTGTCACTAGCCTTGGGGGAGGGGGGGGGGGGGTTATGGGGTGCAGTATGGGTGGAGGATAAGGGCCACATATTACCTAAGTTCTCACTCCTATCATGTATCGAGTCCCTGTGTCGGCATGGAAACCCAAGTCGGCAGCTCTGTAGAACAGCAGGATGTGGAAGGGAGTTATGCAGGCTGGGAAATGCAAGAGAACTTGCCCTCCCTAATTCCCTGAGTATTGTGCGTGGAGGTGTGAATTGACTGCAACTTGGCGGTGCAGTATGCTGGCATGTGTATCATGTACATTCTGGAACTGGATCCCCCATGAACAGTATAGCATTGCTGGAGCACATTCATCTAATGAAGAAAGGTGACATGTAATGAAGAAAGGTGACATGTAATGAAGAAAGGTGACAGAAGGTGCAGCATAGTGATGGAAGGTGACACAGTGAAGGAATTTGATACAACGAAGTTCTGTGACATACTGTAAAGGAAGGTGCCATGGAATGAAGGAATGGTACACATTGAAGGAATGGTACACATTGAAGGAATGGTACACATATTGAAGGAATGGTACACATGTTGAAGGAATGGTGTAATGAAGTAAGGTGACATAATAATAAGGGAAGGTGCCACATATTGGAATGTTTAAATAATAATGAATTAAGATGACATTATTATGAAGGAATGGCAGAGATAAAGGAAGGGTAGAGATAATGAAGGAATGGTAGAGATAAAGGAATAGTAGAGTTAATGAAGGAAAATACAATGATCTAAGGTGGCACAAGTTGAAGGCAGGTGACATATTGAAGGAATGGAACAAGTATTGAAGTAAGGTGTGGAAGGCAACCTCTGCTAAAAGACATGAGATGAAGTAATAGTGAATGTTGGGCCTGGCTGGTCTTTATTTGAGCAACTTTCCGTGGCAGCCTTCGTAGTCCATTTGTCATCGTAAACATCACTACACTCGCCTGATTTAGGCATTTTATAGGCGGATAAAAGTGCGGCCTTACAGTAATCTCCCTTCGTTTGTTTCCCTTGCCGCTGGGCACAGCCAAACATGCCTGCTTTGTACAGGTCATGTTGGGTGAGAAGTGTAGGCTGTCTGAAATACAGACCTCTCTGTCATCAGACGTGTTGTACGAACTTGTTTCCTAGATCCTCGCTCTCTTTGGTGTATGAAGAAGTAATATTTTACAAAAAGTTTGTAACCAAAGACAAATGCATTTATGTTGCCAGGTTACCACCCCATTGTTTACAGACCATTCTGTTAGAAGTGGTTGTAAATGCATAGACTGGTTTTCCTGAACATCATATTATGCAATAATATTTACGTAATACTATTTACATAATGATATTTACATAAATAATATTTACATAATAATATTTACATAATAATATTTACATAATAATATCCACACAAATATTATTGGCATACAAGAACAAGTAATATTTTTGTTTAGGGCCCAGCCCGTAAGCCAATGTTAGAATTTCTAAGGTGCTGGTATGGTTAGATAACATTTGTTCCTGTAGGCAATATCAGTTGGACTATTATAACTCACATTTAGCAATAAAAACAAATTGAATATGTTGTGAATACATTATGAAACATAAAACATCTTTTCTTTCCTATTGAATTTATAACCCCACTTTCAATGTAAGCATGTCATGTATGGGGAAAGATTTCCGCTGCAATGTAAACAAGAGCTCACTCACGTCAGAATATGCATTCCCATGATAACTAATAAATAAAAAAGTATTGTTGAATATTTCATCACCTCGTTGACTCAACACTATATATAATTTAAAATATATGTGGAGTCTTTATTATATAGAAATGTCTACTGGGTGCAAGTGTATGGATTGTGTTGATCTATAATCAGCTTTTCTCTAAATATTCTCGGTGTATTCATGGTTTCAGTATTGATTGTGTTGCTATCATTAATGACAACATGCTGAGGATTTCCACACCTGGTACTTGGTATTAATCTCATACAAGCAGCTGCCCAGGTAAACTTGTTCTGTACAAAGATCCTCGCTATAACAACAATACACCCTATTATAATGAAACCAAAGTTTCAAATAGGTAGTATAGAACCCAACATCTCATATGACGACACACAGGCTAAGTCAATGTACACAGACAGCCACTAATGACAATGTTTCAATATGTAAACATGATAGAAAAAATTGTATGGATATTTTTAGGTAAAGAAAATATGTACAATATTGAGAAGAAGAATTATCATACAGAGACTGCTACTGAGAATAGAGATAAAACACCCCAGTCTGAGTAGGCCGTGTCATTGTCAGGGTGTGAGTCACGTCATCTGTCAAGGCATTGCCCTAATAGCCAGATACGAGGGCAGGTGGTAGCACAGTGGTAGAACATTGGATGTCGGGAGCCAAAGGTTCCAGGTTCAGATCCCGCCCCAGGAACCCAGCATCAGTGTTCGCGAAAGTTACCTTTCTGACGCTATATTGATAGGATGCGATGTCTGTAGAGTGGCAATGCAGTTATCATCCT
>JAUTBT010024745.1:0-39559 GCA_032361225.1 Lepetodrilus schrolli
TACCCTCATTACCCTCTGTGTATTTATGTTCTCGTCAGAGAATATAATATAGCATTTTCTTCAGTGTATTGACGACAGGCGTTTATTCTAAATATATGAAAAGACCTGGTGTGCGAAAGTTCAGTTTTAGTTCGGCAGGGGACAGAAAGATTACCACAACACCAGTACAACAAATACCTACCCGTAAATCACACCAGACTCCCAATGTAAACGCCTCCAACTACCATTCCTTTTTTAACGTTGAAAACCGCTTGCACGCTGTCAATAGTGCATCGGTTGTTGGCGGGTGATTTATATAGCTCATAAACTACGCCTTTTAGAAGTAACGTTTCACACAGACATCCGCCCATGACGACCGTTTGTGGGTAGGATCAGAATGGTGTCAGAACGAGGCTGGTGTGTTGGTCAACCGATTCACAGCCAAGAAGATTTACCTATTGTTGAGTGTTAAACAAGAGTTTATCAAGATTAAACTAGGATTATGTTGATTGAACGAAGCACACGACGTTTACACATTCTATAGGATAACACCTTTTAAAGTCATTATGCTTAATGTTATTGAGAAAGGTCTATCGGAAATGATTTGTGTCGATACTTAATGTCAAGACACCGTAAAATCTTCGTGGTTCCTGTGTTTAAAGGGTACAAGCATGAAGGTCCCTCTATGTTTATGAACTATGGTTTATGTACTAAGGGTAACATTTTGGTTATCTCAATATGATCTATATGTGGTACTAGCAGCCTGGCACGGCCCTTCATTCGTGTGCATACAAAGGGTTAACTTGTACTTATGGCTGATTAACTACGAGCGTACAGTTGGATACTAATTATGACCGAAACCACGAAACAACATTATACATCAATAAGTGACATTAACACGTCTTTAGTGGAAGCATGAACATAAACTATTATTGTATTATCGTTTAAATATTATTAACTACCCTTAAAATAATTAAATGAGGTAGTTCTCTGTTAACAACTAAGTCGGGTTCTTTATAACATCTATAATACGCTATAATAACAACCAAGTCGGATGTTAATAACATCTATAATAAACTATAATAACAACCATGCATACATACTATTTAACTTGATATTGTAAACATGGGCGGAAAGGTTAACAAACTATTACAACTGGTTCAATATCTATGGCAATGTCTACTTATGCGTGTCATGATATGACGATGTTACCCCAATACCCCAATGCACATAACAGATTTCATATGGACATTTTTCTTATTTTCTTTTTATCTCATCAAACTGTCAACGCATGTGATCTTTAACTCAAATCCGTCTTACCACATCATCTCAAATTGTATCTACCCTCCGTTTAAGCTTAAACACATGTTTGTTTGCTTTAAAAAAAATTATGTTTGGTCAGAGGTTATTCACACTTTTCTAATCTACTCCTGTAAACCATTCACTGTTTCCTAGCTTCCCGTCCCGCGGATACCAGGCAGACTACATATTATATATTAAAAACAGATTAACTTAATCCAAATCTGTCAACATGTCTCTGTCGCGTTATGCCAAACATTGCAGTGGAGATAAATCTCCCTAACAGTCTGACTGTGTGATGGCCAACTGAAGCCTTCAGGAGAGAGGACCGCCATTGATCTGTTCACCGTTGGTATGAGAACAGCATGAGCGGTCTACTAGAGAAGTCATTACATGTATATTTATACAAAGAAAGCGGGGTACATATTACAACGCTTTGAAGGTATCATTCATAATCTTGTAGACGATATACAGTTTCCCAGCAGACCATCTACCTACTATTGAATCATTCACGAAACTAAAGTGCACTTAGTCCACTCCGGACTGTAACATCTAGGTGTTTTCCTACCTCCACAAACGTGAGAATCATCACACAAATCAAGTTTCATAAGTTATACGTTCTTAATGGTAAGAGATTCAGTCGCTGGTTAAGATATGATTACTGGTTCATGATAAATTGATCAGGAACGTCAGTGACAGGACATTCTCGCAGGTTTACTTCAATACTGTGAGTTTCAGGTTTTCTCTTGATATATAAACGAACATTTCCCTATGTGAGAGAACTATTTCTGAAAGCAGATTACACCTATGATGGTACTGTATATCTCTACCTATGACGGTCCTCTCTCTATATATATACCTATGACGGTCCTCTATATCTATGCCTATGATGGTACTGTATATCTCTACCTATGATGGTCCTCTATATCTATGACGGTCCTCTATATCTATGCCTATGATTGTCCTCTATATATCTACCTATGATGGTCCTCTATATCTCTACCTATGACTGTCCTCTATATCTCTACCTATGACGGTCCTCTTTATCTCTACCTATGATGGCCCTCTATATCTCTATCTATGCTGGTCCTCTATATCTCTACCTATGCTGGCCCTCTATATCTCTATCTATGATGGTCCTCTTTAGCTCTCCCTATGATGGTCCTCTTTATCTCTCCCTATGATGGTCCTCTTTATCTCTCCCTATGACGGTCCTCTTTATCTCTCCCTATGACGGTCCTCTATATCTCTATCTATGACGGTCCTCTTTATCTCTCCCTATGATGGTCCTCTATATCTCTACCTATGATGGCCCTCTATATCTCTACCTATGATGGCCCTCTATATCTCTACCTATGATGGTCCTCTATATCTCTACCTATGACGGTCCTCTCTATCTCTCCCTATGACGGTCCTCTCTATCTCTCCATATGATGGTCCTCTATATCTCTACCTATGATGGCCCTCTATATCTATACCTATGACGGTCCTCTTTATCTCTCCCTATGATGGTCCTAACAGATGTCTCTCCTTATGATGGTCAAATAGATCTCCTTGTGTTCGTCTTCTATATCTCTCCCTATGGTGGTCCTATATATCTCCCTATGATGGTTCTCTGTATCACTCTACCTATTATGGCCATGTGCCTATGTCTCTCCATATGATGGCCCTATGCACATCTCTCATCGACGGTCCTCTATATATCTCCCTATGATGAACCTAGCCTGTGTTGGTCATCTATATCTCTCCTTATGTTCGTCCTCTATGTCTCTCACTAAGGTGACGGCTGCGCGGTTTATGGGAGATTAATATAACTTTACGCGTCCACAAATCCAAACCACGTGTCATAATGTGTGTACAGTTTCTCTCTCACTTGTTTGGATTATTGCTGCGCAGAGACAGGCTCCGTGAATTTTGTTTACAGCTCATCAGGTTTATGGCCTCTTTTGTCCACCATACTCTCTCTTCAATTTGCCAGCCTTTGGCGCAGTCAGAGCATAAATATGCCTGGGCATATTATTATTATGGGTCTTTACACGCAGACCGAGTCAGCTGAGGACACAGAGGCTGGGATGTGTACACATGTATTCACACTCAACTGGCCCCGGAACACACCGCGATTCGCTATTAATACGAGAGCAATAAGTATATGGCGTCAACAGAGCTGCGCTTTGTCCAGATTAGTTTTACTGCAGAGGTGGACCAGTCGGACACCCACGATGTATGCCTACTGTGGTCAGTGGATGTGATTGTCTGTCCAACTGTCCAACATCATTGCTGTGCGATTGTGCGGGTCTACCTGTGTCAGCTGGTCACCACAGTGTGAGAACCCTTCTATCTAGTGGACCGTTACCGAACATCACTGTGACCGGCGAGGTGAAGATGATAATCCATGAAATTAATTTCATTGCATTTATACATGTACAACTTTAAAATGAAATAAATGCTGTTTTAATCAAGAAGACGCAGATCAAATACTGTATCGTGACAGTACTCCACGATCTGGGCTCTCCTGTTCGATGTGGCGTAAAGCTACGGTAACGATAACAGAAAACCGTTCCGAATTTCGTTTCACTGTAGCGGTCACACTAATGATATCTAACTATCGTTATCGCTGCACATGTGACCGGGTACTACATTTTGCGCCTATAACGATTTTTGTTCCGACAATCCCATCGTTATGGTTATCGTGATCGGTAGACCACATCGTTGCTAAGGTTACGTTAGAGTGTTGCCGTTTCATACAGACTTGCCCCAGCACTAGTAGTGGTGGTCGTCGTAGTAGTAGTAATATCATTATTATTATTAATAGTAGTAGTAGTAGTAGTAGCAGTAGTAGTAGTAATAGTGGTGGTAGTAGTCGTAGTAGTAGTAATTTTATTAATATTATTATTAGTAGTAGTAGTAGTAGTGGTTAGTAGTAGTAGTAGTAATAGTAGTAATAGTGGTGGTAGTAGTCGTAGTAGTAGTAATATTATTATTAGTAGTAGTAGTAATAGTAGTAGTAGTAGTAGTAATATTATTATTATTATTATTAATAGTAGTAGTAGTAGTAGTAGTAGTAATATTATTATTATTATTATTATTATTACTAGTAGTAGTAGTCGTAGTAGTAGTAGTAATATTATTATTATTATTAATAGTAGTAGTAGTAGCAGTAGCAGTAGCAGTAGTAGTAGCAGTAGCAGTAGCAGCAGCAGTAGTAGTAGTAGTAGTAGTAGTAGTAGTAGTATATGATTTTTAATGAGGTATTAACAATAATGCTCACTCACATTAGGATACTATTATAATTGGTGTAAACGCACTCTCTATACAAACAAGTGTAGATACACAGCTACATCATTATACTAGTTTTATATCACAGATAGCGGCACAGCTGTATATAGGCGTTTGTCAGATACGTGCACACATGATGCTAGTAAACAGGTGTTTGAAGGACACTCTTATGTAGATGGTATGGGGGTGGTTGCAATGATATACACGGCAATATTAACTATATATAGTTATAGAGGATAGTGGGGCCTAGACATGAATGAGCTGGTGGATCCGGGGGGTGCCGTCAGAGAGATGGGGGGTTTACCTACACCGCCAAATAGCAACCACCTCTTGAGAAGAGATTTGGCTTATCGAGATGATAATCTCGAGGTGTTTTCTAACTTCTCCGTGTTAAGACCGTACATTGTAAAGTTGTCAACACGGGTCTTAAGTGACGATCCTCTCCATATGTCTCACACTACAAGCAGGATCAAAGTCAAGAGTTATCTCGGCGATCGTTGACCCAGCTACAGACCCTACTTACACTGCACGGGCAGAATGTGTTACGATGAAATACCAAAAATCACCCAATGTTACGCAAGATACGCCATCATTAAGCGGACTACGGGGTACTTGGGTGTGTGCTAGACGGCTAAGATATAGTTAAATCACGTTTGGATGTGGGACCAACAGGTGCGACGCATAGTTACTATACAAAGTCGTCTTTGATCTATCTACCAAGTCACCATTGTTCGTGACATCTGCAGTTTGGAATAAAACAAGAACACTTACTTTATTAGATAGTGTTATACACCAATTACTATAACAATATTATATAGTCCAGCTAGAGGTAAAGTGTAACGTATATATAACTATGTAGCTTCTTGATATTATTATTGTAATTATTATTATTGTAGCTTCTTGACATGACATTTTCGACAATGCACCATATGGCATCTGCACTGGCATACTATGCATTAACAACCATTTACACGGAGGAAATACTAACTATTACAACAAAACTACTTCTCTAGATGTTATACAACTGTTTTAGCATACGTCGTTATATACTTTATGTCGATACTCAACGAATGTACAAATACTACCAATGCTAGACCAGGTCATCATTTTCTGTTTGAAATAGCATCATGTAATTGCTGTTACCACGTCTTGTGAATGAAGAGCCGCTGTTAGCTGGGTTCCGGTGCACTTCCTATACAGTATCCACGTCACGTGCAGCTAATATTGTTGACAAAAAACTGCGCTTTATTGACCATGCCTTGAAAATAAAAATAAAGCCATTTATTAGGAGTTCTTTAGAACTCTTTCATCTTGGTTTTCTTATAAAATATTAACGGTCGCTTAAAAACAATACAGGAACTCGTAACCTGGAATAGGATGATAAGTTTGGCACCACTACCTCAGAGGTTCCGGTGATGCTGTCGACACAACACATAAACACGTCGATTAGATCATAAGCATAACAATATTTACAGCCGATGTTTGCACGCTACGTTCTTGTAATATTACCTACATTCACAATTCTAGTGACACTTACGCCCTCGGAGTAGCAGTTTATTCACGCGTTGTGTGTGCACAGCAGTTTTTGTCGTCAGACCTCCCCCACTTATGACCTCCTTGTGGAACTTTCCGCCTGTTAAGAGACCGAGAAACTGGGATTCCTATCAACCGGGAGAAGACGTGGACCAGAAAGCTGTTCATATCGTGTTTTTTCTTAGAGATAGAATTATACTTAAGAATTTTATTGTCGGTTGACTTTCTCCTTTCAAGTCGATCTCAGACACTGCGTCTTGAGTTCGTCTGTCAGTTGTGTTTGGAATAGAGCTGATCCCCCACGACGATACGTCGACAGATCGCGTTAATGTTACCGAACGGTATTGGAAATGGCCGAGTTACACAGATATAATATCTATGTTTTATTACTTTCTTGAACTTGGCATTCTTTCTGTTAAACGTTTCCTGAACATACGTCTGATGAAGTCGGTATTTTACTGACGAAACGTTTAGAAATAAGATAGTTTTGATGAAGACCTTTATGGTATGTTGCCTGTTCTGTCGAACATCACAGTGGCATTTAAGGATGTATTATACATCCGGGTTCTAAGACGTCATTGTATTTCAAAGAATCCAGCAATCATGTGTGGCAAATAACGGCCGTATAAAAATCGTACTAAAACAGGTATACAAGTAAAAGACAAGCAGTATCATGCTTAACTTTCTTATTCTGGAAGGTCATTTCGATATTCATTTGTGTAGTAAAATTGATAGAGTACAGTGTAGACCTATCTGTAGTATGTACAGTAGACAATACTTACACGTAGGATATTATCACGGAACCATGACGAATTGTAATCGCTTCCACGCTGTAACTGCATACCTTACCTTCCTAATAACAACGATGGTCATACACAATTTGTCGATGGATCCAATTTGGAAGAAATTTATTTCTGAACTTTTACAGATTTACATCGCTACTTTAGTTCTTCTACAAGGTACTGGTATACAATTGTCAGCGGTATCACGATGTCAATGCAATTTATGATCACCAGTATCAGAAACCAAACTTATTGTAAATATAGTATAAATACTGTCCACCCAATGTGTTGTGTGTGAACACCTATCTATAGTCGACCTTGCAACCAGGGAAGTCCGTGAAATATGATCTGAATGCTTTTATCTGATGAATATTAAAGCGTTCACGCTGGAGAATATAACAGTAAGTATACAGAACAGAACAGAACACACCAGAACAGAACAGAATGTACACGCCGTCAGCCGACTGTCATCACGTCAGAGACTATGTTGGTAATAAATCAAAGGGCTTCTGACATTAATTCCTCCGTGTAGTGGATTCACTCACGTGTGTTTACACGCCGTGGTTCCTCTTCTTATGATGATCAGTTTATGAGACATACAGAACATATGAGGAATATATAGAGGTAGTCACGGATTATTACAAATACCTAAAATGCGTTCAAACTTACTTATTTTCTGGAAATAACTTGCCTTTGAAAAGGCTGGCAATACATTGTTTGGCTGTTTTTAACATATACATTTAAATAAAAACCCTCTTCTAGCAATCTTTCCTTTGATGGGAACAATAATTGTCATGATCACTCGAAAGTATAATGTTTAAACGAATTGAAATATGTTTAAAGAAATAAATCCATGGTGATCGTTGGCGCAATAGTGGAAGGAATGGGTATCTAAGATATTACACACGGCAGCATAACGTAACAGCTTAATATACAAATCCGCTGTATGTAACGTTTATGCAATCTTGCCCCGAGATTACGAAACTATTTTGAGTACGATTTCATGCTCAACTCAAAGTTTTGTTCACATATCCCCATGGTACCATCCCCATATACAATTTGAATTTGAACATGAAATCGTACTTTAAAATTTTCGTAATCTCTGGGCCTGGATGATTATTTATACCCCGATAATACCACAATGCGACCTAGCCAAAATAAAGGCAAATAGTATGACAACGGAATGGCAGCTTGTACAACGGTGAAGTTATTAAATACATTACTAGCGTTGTTCCATCTGCAGGTGTGTTTCGTCCCGGGAGTGGGTCCCAGGCTTACCACGTGTACAGCGAGGCCTGGAAGGAGAGGGAGTGCTGGAGTGTCCTGGGACGAGTGTACCAGGACAATGTCCTGACAGAGTACCCTCCCAACGTGATCGGAGAGTGGACGTCGCACAGGTGAGTCGCACGTGGTATTGGCGGTACTAACTGATGATATATTTAGTCCTTGTCAAAGACATAGGTGGCAACTGATTTAGACTCTTTTGAATGATTTATGTTACATTCGTATTTGCAATGTTTCCAAAATTTGAAATATTATTCTTATAAAATATTAACGGTCGCTTAAAAACAATACAGGGACTCGTAACCTGGAACAGGATGATAAGTTTGGCACCACTACCTCAGAGGTTCCGGTGATGCTGTTGACACAACACATAAACACGTCGATTAGATCATAAGCATAACAATATTTACAGCCGACTTCGACTTCGCGTATGAATACAATTATATTAATCTATTGTGTTATTGCACTAGTGAAACTATTTATATTTAGAGCATGGGCTTATTACACTCCAAGACGCTTTCTTATGTGATAACGAAACTTATTAAATATAAGTTGATAATGTTACAACCTGGGTGTAGTATTCCTCTAATGTCTGGCTGGCATTGACTTGTACCATACAAGACACGCGCATGTCTCTGGAGCAGTTGAGTCAAATATTTATTTGATGCATACCTTTTTCTGAAGTGTTTTCGTGATAGAGTGCAGGATACAACATTAACATGCTGAGATCTATAGACCCCGCGGTATCTTTCACCACAGTTAACAGGAAGCTGGTTCAAATTAAAGACAACACGGTTTATTCAAGCTAGGCGTTTAATGCTCGTGGTGCACGTGTAAAGGAAGTCACGTGTTTTACAAGGTAGCTCTGGTAATAGTAGATTCAGGCGTAGGGATGCTTGGCAGCTGAGGCGCATTGCGACTTCAATTACAGTTGACAGTTTGTGATATTGTATATCACCGCCATTACCAACTAGTGCGTTGTCTAGGAGGCGATACGGCTACTCTCTGGCATGCTGTACACGGATGTCTACACTAGAGGCATGACCATAGCTGTGTATCAGTCCATCTCTGTCTATCAGTCCATCTAGATACGACACATGGATTTGTCTACACTAGAGGCATGTCCACAGCTATGTATCAGTCCATCTCTGTGTAGAAGTCCATCTAGATACTGATATATTGTAGTCTTGGTACATCGATGAACCCATGTGCATACGGTATTGACGTAGCTTATGGAGTGAGCGTGAATAAAGTTGAATACGCCATACGAACACGATCCCACGAACATATTTCGTTTCACAAATATTGTGCTTCAGAATAGAGACGTATGACATTTACCAGTGTATTACTTTTATAAATAATCATTGGTCAATACCCGTATACATAAACAGAGAGATGGCAGTACACTTAGTGCGAACTATTAATTTCAGAGGGTACGAATTAACCTATTCACTATTCCTTATCGATAACTAAAAGATATACTGTTCGTATCTTAATTTCCCTTTTGAACTGTTCGTAAATAGTGTACGATTTAAACCCTCATTTGAACCAACCGATAATCCGTTGCTATCTACTATAGACTACAATTGAAAACAGTGTCGACAATTGCGCGAGATTGATGTATAAACAACGTGATTCGTTACTCAACACATATCAAGACCAAACGCTCTGTTCAGAACAATCTGATTAAACACGGATTTCTTCTCCATAACATGTACACAAGTTATCGTAACCAGGCTTTGCACCCCTCTGTTTCCATGTTCATTCATCAGGTGGACCATGCCAGGTATCTGGAAAGCCACACTTTCAACGTATCCTGAAAACAATTATGGCCCCAACAATCTACATTGCCGAACACCAGCTGACAGCTATTTTGAAACAATCAGTCCGTTTAACATGACTGCTTAATCTTGTTTATGGGGCAAAGACGGTATCCTAGATAGCCTTTTCCTTGGTCTGATCCATGCATTAATCATTCGGGAACTATCCAGATGCTTCAGATCTACAATCACACCTTCACGGGACGCCGCTGAAGAGAGCAAACAGTAAAACGGGCAGGACCTGCAGCCAGGCTAAATGTATAATATAACATCGCTTCGTCTCAGTCTCGGCTGTAAATGCTAACTATCGTGAATGAATTGCCACCCTAATCCAAACGATATCTCAATACAGGAACAAATATTTACCTGCTTTAAATGAGAGACAGGTTTGTGAAGAGGTTTTCTTTTTCTGATCTTGTAATCGAAATGCAAACACACCAATTGGTCTTGGCCTTTAAAACGTTTTTGCATTTAATGCTCGCCGAATAGTCTCGCCTGTAGCACACTACGTTGATCTGAAAAGGTTGTAGCTATATGTAGCGAGTTAATTGCTGTCTATATGGGTGTATAATGCACTTTGGCGGCTACTTATTTGGCGTTAACGTAAAAGAAATGTCACCCGCGCTCATGTGTACCCACCTTCTAAAGACGTGAATAATAGAAATGTTCAATAGTGCAAAGGGACATGATAATATAGGCTCCATGGTTCACGGCATATCGTGTTCTGATTCAAACAAATTAGGTAGATTGTGTCTAAATTAAATGACATAATTTGAAGACGGTATTGTTACAATAGTGACACATTTTGCACTAACTAATTTCCGGGCACGATCCAACAGAGGAGCGCATCCCAAACTCTCATTAACATTATTTTGCTACAAAACACAATTGGCATATGCAAATAAACTTGTCAGGGAAGAATTCGAACAGGATTAACAATATGGTATACCTTACGACGTTGTTGAATTTAAGGAGTTTTAATTTAAATGCAACACTCTCCCGCACACCCACAAGCCACAGCTCACCTACCTACACAACCCAACCCCACACAACCCAACCCGACCACCCCACACAACACAACCCCACACAACACAACCCGAGCACCCCAGACAACACAGCCCGACCACCCCACACAACCCACCCACTAGTTTCCCCTCATAACATTTACAGACACGCAAATCACGTGCCTCCGTCATTGTCGCCAATGCCCCCCCCCCCTCCAGTGGTCAGCTACAGGCGTTGACCCTTCCAATGAATATAAATGACCACCTGAGGAAACAACACTATAGAAAGTCTTCACACGGAGACAAAACGTCCGATTAACATTAACCTGTTCTCAGTATCAACGACATTCTCAAACGTTGATTGCTATGTGCTTTTACAGAAAGTTCAAATTCATCTTTTAAGACAGAACTCAACACAACCTTTATTTATATTCACTCGGGTATTACAAAAATGAACATGACAATCGCGGACAGGGATTTGCTCGGAAGTTTTTCGTTTCATAGAATGTATGAAAATAGTACAAAATACAGATTTGTCAATACACTTATTTTCTTGCTCCTAAAAAGAGAAACGTGAAAATAGTGAGCTCTGATCTATCGTGCATGGAAGTATATTAAGACGTAAGCTTCACTCATACTAGTAATAAAAATAATCAAATGTCATGTTTGGAAATCACAATATTAATACAGAACAAAAATGACAAAATAAAGCAACGAAAAATGCGACAGTAGGATAAGTATTTATTCCTATTTATTCAGAATTCCGTTGTCGCGTGGTCTTAACGTGAAACAGCAAGTCACTTGACAGGTTCGACTTTGTTTTCTCAGTTCCGGTCGAGGAAATGTCGGAACGTGTAAATGTGTTCAATGTGCCACCTACATCGCACCCCAACAGATGGCTCCAGATCTCCCTGAGCAATACAACTACCTCTACCGGAACCGAACACTGAATGTCTATGGCTTAGTTGTACCTCTCCCACATCCGGGTCTGGCGACATTTAACTGGGAAATTTCAAACATGAAACAAAACGGTGTATTTATACATAACGCATATTATGAATAAACAATACAAACATTTCTACATATTTTTCTAAGAAATATAGTTTTATGTATTTATTCCGTATACAAACACAAGTGTTGAGGTTCAAAGTGCAGTCTCCTAGAATTTCGAGGAAATCGGATGTTAAGGATATTGTGGTATATGTTTATATACAGTCAAGTTGAGAAATGTAGGCAATTGAACACAATATGTATGATCAGTGAAGTATAAATATATTTTGTTGTACTTCTTGATAACAATGGTTTGTTGACAAGTGGTAAATCCACAACGGCTGTAAACCCGTTTTCTTTCTGTCAAAATACACCAGTTCTGTTTCGTTCTGTATCGTTCTGTGTTTTTAATGTCTGCTAATAACTAACTAATGTCTTCAAGTTTGCTAATAACCTTATGGGAATAGTTGAAGACAGTCCTCGTATCGCTAACAACTGTGAAAATATGCTGTAGTATAATTGTGTGTCAATATACCACATAATCAGTTCATTGACAACGTTTTTCGTTATACAATGTACTTTGGTCAATATAACTACGTACACATGTGTCGAGAAGTAGTCGTCACCTCATTAACAGGTCTACATGCGTCGTGCCCACACTTCTTGCGATCCATTTTGCAATTACGTACAAGGATTCTCAATATGACGGCAGAAAGCTGTGAGCGACAAAGTATGCGCTAGTTAGCATTCTTCACACAATTGACGATGCTTTAATACATCGGCAATAATGGGTGTCCTTGATTTCTTCTCTTTCTTTGGTAAATTTCACGACAAAGCGGTGTTGCGTGTGTACAAGAAACACAGAAACTATATGGTCATCGTTCCTAGAGATGAGGTGTGTGAGAATACTTACACTAGCAGACCATACTGTAACATCACAAACCACATTGTAACATCACTCACCACATTATAACATCACATACCACATTGTAACATCACACAACACATTGTAACATCACATACCACATTGTAACATCACATACCACATTGTAACATCACACCACATTGTAACATCACACACCACATTGTAACACCACACATCACATTGTAGCATCCATTCTATTGTGATAGTAGAAGTTAGCTAGATTGTACTTAGTCTCATTTACTTTGACAACAATAACTGAATATCCATTATAATAAAATAGCCAAATATTTCTTTTAAAGAATATCCTGAACGACATCTAGAAGGCGAACATTACATATTATGAAAACTTCATGTAAGGAAATATATCTGTCAAATAATGATAGAATATTCTTAATCGTATTAATAACGCTTATGCTTTTCCTAAATTAGATTCCCCTTGCTATGCCTATATATATATATATATATATATATATCTGCTAGGACACTCAACTCTAAATTTGCCATGCGTTATGCTAATATATATCTGTAATTGATGTCGCGACCCATAATCTTTGACACATCTGTAGGCCACGACGACGCGCAGTACTGCCGATTGGTTCGCATTTGTTAATAACTCGATATTTTACCTATAGTTTACAGACGTATAAGATGAAGGATGTTTCTATAGCAGATAATTACTAGAGAGGAAGAGCTCAGTAGGCTATAGCAGTATCTGTTACCTTCCTAAACCCTGTCACATCAAGCATTTCACTGACTTTGTTGTATCGCTGTATCTCCGTGTTGGTTTTCTCAATTTCCAAAGAATGTTAAGAACTTGTATAATAACGAGATGTGTCCAAATGTCACGCCAGTATCAAGTTAGATGGACTCCCGATATGTGAGTCGTTGAATAGAAAGGCGTTTGTCCTTTGTAGTCGGATATGTCCTTGCCTCTCGATTTATTGAAAGATATACAGCATACAAGTTCCATCACTGAGAAGAGTAGCTACCGAATAGCATAACGTTATCAGCGACCATCTACTGACCCCATGCCGTCTCTACGCCATTCGACGAGGATATACACATACATATTTCTATTATTTATATTGTAATACTGAAAGAAGATAGACATCTGTATAGCGACGGTTTATCCTGAACAGCATTTTATCAACTAGCGGGAAAATTTGTAAACAGGATGTTTGCTGAAACGTTGCCGTGAGTAATGGAGTGGCTTATAATCTGTGACTTGTCAACATTCATTAGTCAGCTGGTGCCCCCTAGTTCACTCACACGTTCATGGTCGAGGAAAGTCAGTTTAATTAAGTTAGCATTGCCTGTTTCGCCGTCTCTATAAATGTCGTACAAGTGCGAACACGGTATCTGAGAAGAAATCAAGAAATGCAACTCGGGTCTATTAAGCAATCTTTTGTCCATGCCACCCCGCAACTGATTTGATCAGATACCTCTGGTGTCGACGAGATCAAAAGCTGCAGGAGGTAGACACGTGACAAGGCCTTGGATACGTTGCCTGGCAGCCTTCCTTCCTTCTTAACTTGTACTGGCCATCTGAGTGCTGAGTGTATACCTTAAATACTTAGAGACTTGGAGAGAGAGAGAGAGAGAGAGAGAGAGAGAGGGAGAGAGATGGAGAGAGAGGGAGAGGGGAGGGTGGGCGAGGGGTAGAGAAGAAGACTAAAGAGAAAAGGAGGGACATAGATATCTTTATAAACTTTCCTCTAGTTGGTGACACGCAACATTCACAAACGTCGATCATATCAATTTATAGTTTGCATTTATTTGCGGTTCTTGTACGGCACTATGCACAAATGGATACTTGAAATCATATTTGGACGGCCAAACTATTGTGTGACTTTCAAGTCGTTCATACTTCAAAATATGGCAGTCAATACTTAATTGAATACTTATTTCATAATATAATCATGTCATAACCCAAACTCCAAAGAGTTTAGAGGGAAGGCGCAATGTTATGCAGTTACAACCAAATGAAGTTTTAGTAGATATATTGCACCAAATATACCAGGAAAGCCGTTTACTGTGTTTTCCATGCGTGTCGCCAATATATGTAATATAGATGAGGTTTAATTATCCTATCTTGTAATTTAAAACTGGGTCACTATATATATATATATATATATATATATATATATGTAATACATGTAATACATTCTTGTAGACAACTAACTTTCGGATTTGATATTGGAATAAAATAGAATGGACTATTTGAAGAACGTTTATCCTGACTCTTTATCTTCGCTATCCTGTGTTTCAGATGTGAGATCCGGTCCGGTCCGGAATACCTACTCCGGAAGTACATCTTCAACGGGACAACGTTCGAAGCACATCAGTTTTACTACAAAGATCCGGACTGCAGCGAGGCAAAGTATGCAATAGTTGCAAGTGGTACATACGTCATACTTCGTCAGTCATCTCTGGTCCCAGGAGGCTCTGAAGCACGCTTCCAGGTGACGTCAGCCTACGTGACACCGTACAATAACATGACTGCCCACGACCTCCAGACACAATTCCACAGATCGTGTACAATTCTTGGAAACGTGCATCTTAAAACTTTCAAACCGCAGGTTTTTATTAGACTTTCCGTCGATGACGGCGATGACTCCGGAGAAGGATTTATTGGATACGACGACGACGACAACGACGACGAAAACCCAAAGGAAAAAGACATCGACTGTTCACACATGCTAAACTTCTCCTTAGCAGAGTTACAGCTAATGCGGGTGGAGGTCAGAAAACATAAGCATTCGCACTTGCATAGCATGCATAAGAACACGTTTGATCAGAAGTCAGGCGAGACCTCGCATAACCACACAAGAAAGTCACGAGAACTTCTGCTCGGCAATATTCACACTGATCGAAGATCACGCCAAAGACATCGGCCGTCTAGTTTCCAGATAGCTCTGAAAAGTTCACAGGTTGGTTGACCGCAGCTTGTAGAGTAAATACTTGTGTACATCATTCTCAGGAAGTTTAGAATGTGTTGCTTATCCACAGATAAAAATAATGTATGGAACGTGTGTAGAACAAGCTTAATAGTAAACGTATGTTATTTTAACATTATATATATATAAGGACAGTTAGTATGGTTACATTGTACAGCACACGACTGGTGTAGAAGGACAGTTAGTATGGTTATATCGTACAGCACACGGCTGGTGTAGAAGGACACTTAGTATGGCTACAGCAATGTATTGCACACGTCTCCTCTTTAGTTCAGCCGTATCTGCCGTGGCTTGGAGGAACGATCCGTACCTGTTGCTGCAGGTTTTCATCACACGTACTCACGAGATCAGCGAGTTACCATGGAGATCTGTATTAAACCCAAATACCCCCATGCTAACTGGTGAGAACTGATACTTGTAGGGGTGCCACAATCTGATGTTTAGGTTGATAGCACATCTGCACCAATACAGATTGGCAGTATCCAACTGTTGAAACACGACACGCCTAGTTAGACATCAGAGGTACCGCATACAGAGTCAGCAAATACGATCGGTGAATGTTCTTCAAATGATTTCTCATAAACTCCAATTTGCTATAATGTTAAAACTTGAACGTATGTGGATAGAAGGCATCCATGCATAAACTCTTTGTGGTTCATCTAAGTTTAGCTTACATTGTACATTTACGCATGATTTGTAACACTAACAAAATAGTTTACCTTGAGTTATGTCGACAGCAGACACGAGCAATTCAACACAACTACGCAACTTGTGAACAAATGGACCACCGCGAATTGAAATTTAGCTTGCACAAGGCGAAGTTCGCTGTTGGAAATACTGACAATATCACGATTTAATGAAATTGATCAAACAACGTAAAAACCTCTCATTACATTCTGGTGGGCGGGTACTTAATGGTTCAGTAATTAAATGCAAAACATCATTACATTAGTAGCTACGTACTTTATCTAGAAGTATTCCATTAAAGAGTCACTTTGTAATGACGGTGAAATCCTATATGAGCATTAACCGGTCCTCTGAACTGACATTTGACCTCACCGCTTTGCCCACTGTCTGGACAGGAGTGAAATGGATCCGCAAATAACAACTCCTACCCCCGGGGGGTCCCTAGACTCCACTGACGTTGAGAAACCTTAAACAATCTGAGTACAATAGAGTTGATTTGGGGGGAAACTATAATGATACGATTTCATCTCAACGATGTGACTTATCGAGTCAGTTGTCGCACCTTCTGTACTTTGAAAGTGTATCGAATGTCCATAACAAGCCAAGAGGAAATTTGCTGAGCGTGATTTCCTTGACGTATCATTAACAACCGATACATGCACGTGCACACGAACAGACACGCGCAGGCGTAACCACCCAACCATCCACACACTGCAAGTGAAAGGGCCTTCTAGGGACGACATAACATGTACCATGAACTATGTCTTCCAATTTACTCAACATATTCATATTTCAATGTTTGTATATTTGATAGTTCTCTTATCACCAGAGCACAGTGTTGAATGATACATCTCTAGAATATTTTTTTAAACTTTTTCTTTACCAAAGACATAAGACACTGTCCTACTTCAGAGGATGCCTCAGGCTTCGATAGTTCAGCGCTTATGCTTACTTGCTATCTGATATGTGCAAGTCGTATGCACCATTCACAGGTGTGTTTACAAAGTAAATCAGTTCGTTGAAACAGTTAATATATTTTGTCATAATACTCTCGTCAGCATGACCGCTGTTATTACTCTGTTGAGAGGACATTGATCTACCCAATGCAGCGTTATATTGAAGTACCCGCTTAGGAGATGAATGAGAAAATTGCTAGTTATATTTTATTAGCGAAGATGTTGGGTGGTCAATTCTGGTCATATAGAAAACCGCTCGTACTATAGTCGTATTCATTTAAATAGAGTCCGTGTTTTTTTCAATTGCTTAATTACACAGGTGGCAGAGCCGAGTTTGATTTATGTTTTCGTGAAAACGGACCCAAACCCGAGTAGATTCTGGTTATGTACCATCCCCAGCATGTGCAATGGTGTACTTTATTGTCAATTTTAACTGAAAAGTTTATTTTACTTCATGTAGTTTTCAAAGCATTACTTTTGTTAACAGCAGAGTGGCAAAGAGACAAATTTATTCAAATTGTCATAAAAGCATGAAATTCGGTGTATATGTAGATTTTAATATATGTAGGTATACAAGAAATGAAATGACGCTGCTGCTGGGCCCCCATTTTGAAAACCAAAATGGCCGCAGTCTCATATTCATTATTGCCAATATATCTGGTATATTTGTGAATATTTGAGTAGTTTTTATGATATTTTGACTAGATAGTGTATACTTTGTTTATTATGTTCAGAAAAACCGCCATTTTGTGCAAAATATTTTGACTATATGTAATATGCACAACTTCATACATTCCAATAACGTTGCAATCTATGCCCTATGTGAGGGCCACCATTTTGAAATACAAAATGGCCGCCATTTAAAATTCCTTATTGATAATATACCGGGTGTGCATGTGAAAAGTTGTAGCTTTCGTGATAAAACCTGTACTTGCATTATATATATATATATATCCGTTCTAGTCTAATCCATTAACTTCCTATATGTAGAGATCGTCTACACGTGTATAATTCTACACGTTTCTATTCAAACTATATCAGATATCACAACGCATTCATCAACAAAACTGAGCGGCCACGATATGTTGAGACAATTCCTGTTATGTATGTTGAATAAATACACACGATTTGGGATTAATCATCTGTTTACGGCAATTGATAGACTGCTAACTATGCTTAAACACGCCGTAGTAATCTGCTTAAACTGTTCCATATGCAAGGCCACGTTCTCGTCAATTACTTTGTCTTTGCGATTGTTCTTCCAGTTAAACCACGAAGCTGGCACTATTCATATGTTTTACATCTGGCTAGCAAATGTTGAAAGTGTTAACCTTGATAGGCCAGGTCAAGTTTAATATTCCTGTTTAAGACAACTATCAAACTATCAAATCCATATAGGCCCATATACTAGAAGCAGTATATATGTAGTTTTCAACAACTACTAGTCATGAAGTTCTGAGAATTCTTTTTTCGGAATATGTGAAGAACAATAGAAGGTATTGCTGTGTGTAGTTGTAAGGGAAGACAGATACTGCATTAATATATCCTGGTAGGTTGGCATTATTGAGTAATTTCGTAAAAAAGAAATCTATTTACATCACGAGTAATCTGAACACATTAGTTTTGAATTGGAAATTGATCACAATGAAGGTATTTTACGGAAGTATTTTTAAAGCATATTTGAGAAATAGTGTGTATAGGGTGTGTAAGTTTAAAAGGAAAGATTTCCTTCTCTGATCATACAATAGTTTACCATTGTGTTGTTTAAACCCAGAGATGTTGTAGATGCTAACGTAATACACAAGTAGAGAAATCCACATTTTCCTCATGTCTATTTCTACTTTCAGATGCAGGGATGTAGTGTTTGTTCCAGAATATCTGCAGCCAACAACTTCTATCCACCGGAGCTGCGCGCGCACTCCGGAACCATCCTCAGTCTTCAGGGAGATTGGGTGAGCACCCGGTGCGAGTCCAGACAGCACGGCAGCTTCCTGACAAGATGGCTGTCCTTCCTGCCAGATGGAAAGTCATGGCAAGGACGGTACGACTACTTCAAAGACTCGGCCTGCTGGGAACCAACTTTCAGCTTGTCCGCGAAAGGAAACTACGCAGGAGGGGCCGAGTCAACAGTCATCCCTCAAACTAAAGATTACAGTTTCAAGGTCACGCGTCTCAAGGTCACGCCCAAAAGCGACCAGATCGTGAAGCATCTGAACCATTACACGGGTGGCACGTGTGGCAGAGACAGATCATGGGAGATAGGGGTAGAGCAGGATGTCACCTTCACCAACGGCTGCTTGACCTTAGGAATCCATCTGCCGAACGTGGAGGAGGAGATCCTTAAAATGGAGGTCGTCCACCGGAAGTTGCATCTCCTGGTTGGTTCTAGGTTGACGGACGCCACAAGCATCGACTTCAGAAAGGAGCGGCCGACGTCATTCCAGGAGCCGTTGTTAAAGTGCGACAGATCACGGAATGACATGCACATCAATTCCATCTACGAAGGGGTTTTCCCTCGTGCTGCTCTTCTTGTATCTAACCCCAGCGAGTCTTCAACGGTGACACTGATATCTAGCGTGTATGTCGTCTTGTCTGTTCTTGTGTCACAGCTATTGTAAAGACGTTCAAGGCTTATATCTCCGCGATACCTCAACAGTGTTTCACACTATTTCCATACTTTGTTCCGTGGGGTAAATTTGTAGACCGAAATGATTTCTTGGTTCAGATGTTTAACTTTTTAGAGTACGTACATTATACGTCTTATTTATACCACGGAGTCGTGTTGTTCGTGGAAGCTATGAACATACATCATTAAGGTAACCTCAGGGTACATGTAGTCTGGGTCTAACTATTAGACAACAAAGCAGAGATATCCCAGTATATAGAAGTATCAGACAATGGCAATGGTCATAATCACTAATGGCATTCAATATTAATGAGTTTAACGGTATACATTTGGATATTAAAGTTATTATAGCTTAAACACATTGTATTCACAATGGCAATGAGTGGATTCCAATTTAGTAAAACCCACTCCCCAAAATTATAATGCCGCAACCACGACATAATCGCGTTATCTTACCACAAAACGGAATACAATAGACATATATTTCGTCTGTCTTTTGAAAAAGTCCTTAATTGACTTTGGATCGTACCCACCTAAAAAATACGGTTAATTTTGCCATTTGAAAGTACAGTAGACTATACACATTTTACTTTATTCGTTAAGCGTGTACATTTTACGTTGTCCATCATCGCTCATCTCATCGTCGTGTGTGTTGTCATCTTCTATTTATTATTTATTACACGACAGTGTCAGTTATCACACGTGTCATATCTGTGTGGAGTTGTTTATCTAGTGTACTACCAGCTACTACCAGCTACTACCAGCTACTACCACACTAAAGTACTGCTGGCTCGTCTCGTGATCATAATAGGGCGCATGAGTCGGTCAAATTCTATTTTTAGACATATCCGGTTTAACAATTCTTGTGATAACCTACACAGTGACATGTGCGTGGCTGTTGTTTTATTTACGTACCTTACGTTGTATCGCGATCGATAACGTGTGGACAATGCTGAACAACATGATTCATCTCTGAATCGAACAGAAATTTAAGCACACAATCCGTATTAACGGCGTATTTGGCTATCACCGGAACTTGGAAGATTCTGGGTAATTCTTGGAAATTCTAAAAATAAACGTGAACCACTTACAGCCCCTATATATGTGTTGTAACAGTACCACAATAAATGTAGACATCGTATGTTATCAAGTTTTTTAATGTATTACATGTTGACATAGTAGTACATTTAATTGTTATTGAAGTAGCTTTCAATTCACAATTTCTTAATGTTTTACATGTTCTATTCAATTTTCTTTTGAATTCAATGGAATAATGTGTTGCCATGCACGTATACCATGAAGCGGTCGAGCCTTAGAAGAATGTATGTATTCATGCGAGAGTCCTAAGGATAGTAGGGTAAACGCACATCACAGAAACTTAGTATTCATGTCACATTTGGTAGTGTAATAAATACAATACTAAACTCGCTTCCGTGTCATACCAATTTCATGAAACTATCGGCGAAATTCATAAAAGAAATGGTATGAGACGAACTGGAGTCTAGTATTCTATATATATACACTTCATCTTAATTCATCACTTTTACTTCTCAGGTTTCCATGACCATATTATAAACTACAGCAAGAAAACTTCAAAATTCTCGCAAGTATTTACAATGCAATCATAATTGGATGTACATATCATATGGTAATTGATGCATGTAAATTAATTGTAGCTTGAGCCAAATAAAACAAAATACACTCATCGACGTATAGTTGTCATTAACGTTTCTATAGCTTCTAAAGCCAAATGTTGACAACATGTCATCATGGCCACAATCCACCATAAATCATCATAAGTACCCTACTACCCGCTTTAACAATCCCGACAAGTTCTGCCACCCGATTATCTGGGTTCATGTTCGTAAATATCCTGGAGTTCATAAAATAAAGGCCAAATTGTGTAAGTGAAATTCACCGGTAAAGACTTTTACATTAACAAATGAGGGACACAGGTGTACCATATAAGTAGACGTATGCATTGCTTATATGTCTGTGAATTAAAGGATGTGTTAGACGTAGGCCACCATTCCAATGCATTGCACACAAAGAATACCGCAGCACAACTGCTGGTTTTTATATTTCATTCTCATTGCACTCGAATGCAAGCAGACATAAGCAAGAACTGTTTATCATAATCCCATTAAAAACCAAAATATTTAGATTACTAGTAACCACAGCATTTTGCACAGATTTATACAGAAAATGAGCTGGCTACCTTGGCTATACAATTTCTTTCATGACTGTAAATCTCTGTCACGTGCCAAGCAATTTCAACTTCATTAAGACACACATTTATAGAAACGGAACATACCAGTCCAGCCAATGTTTAATTAACGATTTATCAACAGTTGTTTTTAATAGAATGTACACGTATACATTATGTGGATTGACGCCAGCAATTTAGCCATTAGGAACAAGCAACTCTATTGTATGTAGTCCTTAGAATATCCACCAAGTTGTGCATGGGTACCCGAAAGGTTGAGATGGCATTGTGAATGTTAACCTCCTAACGCCTAGTCTGTGTCACACCCTGTTCTCACCAAAATACTCCTATTCAAAACATCCCCCTCAGAGGGTAAATAATTTCAGGGGCTCCTTTCATATAAATATACTATCAATCAATATGTGATATATTATTGATTTACTTTAACCCTCTGAGACTATATATGGATAGTCTACCTAACGTCTTAAATGGCAGCTTGGGTTGTATACTCCCAATGAAGTTCAGAAAGTGATATGAGTGCACATTGATCCATTTACCAGGGTAATAATGTAGCGCTATTAGCATGCTTTCCCGCATGGATGATGCGCAATATATTATTATTATCATTATTATTGTTATTATTATTTACTTATTAATTACCGGTATATCCCTTCTACAATCCACTTATGAGAGGTGTATTTGTAAATCAATATATTGTCATTGTTAACGTGTCTATTGTCATCAGATGAAGTCCATCCGCAGTTCCTGAACTCTTCTAGATTCATGTGCGGTAATATACATTCCCCGAGTTTCAATTAATTTCCTGGTGACCCAAATAATTACTCCTTTATTCCTATCTGTAATCGCAATACGATACCGTGATCCCGGCTAGTGATGTCCAGACACCAGATTTCGTGAGTAAGCCTTCAGTCGTGGTGTGAGTTCTCAGAGCTCAGTCGCTTGTCAATATTTGGAATAACGTCGACCGTCTGCAAGAGATTTCCTGGTATTTGTAGGGATAAATCACCGTGGTCGGTATTGACACAGATGTGTTGCAGATTTCATACAATTAAAAGTTTCATTTTCTGGGTGTTAAACGTATACTGTGTCTGGTGTGCAGCCTGGAACACATAATGAATACCTCGGATTCATATAATAACCACCCTTTTGAACGTTGATATATCATGTTCTTCGTGAACATACTTGATGAAATATTGGTAATGTTGTAAAACGTAGTAGCTTACTAATTTTCCTCTCTCTCTCTCTCTCTCTCTCTCTCTTCTCTCTCTCTCTGATCCCTATCTGATTCGCCTGATATATCTCTCCCTCTCTCTCTTCCTCTCTCTCTCGCTCTCTCTCTCGCTCTCTCTCTCTGATCACTCTCTCCCTCTATTTCTCCCTCCATCTCTTTCTCCCTCCCTCTCTGATCACTCTTTCTCTCTGATCTCTCTCTCGCTCTCTCTCTCTCTCTCTCTCTCTCTCTCTCTCTCTCTCTCTCTCTCTCTCTCTCTCTCTCTCACACACACACACACACACACTGAATCTCTTTTGTTTTTATTTTTGCATTCATTAATTACCAACTTCCTGACAAGCTTATGTTTACTCCTCTTGAGGTTTATCTTTAGAACAGTTCCTAGTTCTTCTTATGTTGCGCACTACACAACTTTATAATAAAATTAATCTTCTGAGACTGTGATGGCGTGCCTCTGTCGACTGCATTTGTTTATCTTCCTTGTATCTCTAACGTCCAGAGCCCTCCTCTACAAAGCGACATAAGTACAGCGTTAACCAAACATTACCGGTACGCCATTATAATAATAATTATATAATTACATACTATAAGAATAATCTTGCAGCAGTTAAATTTGTATATAAACGAATGGTCCCTCTGATAACGAAAGTAAAATAGTTTTAAAAGACAGAATTCCTTTTGTTGCATTATTAGAACGAGAAATTTAAACGAAGTAATATTGAATATTATACTGTAAAACACATACCGGGTATTTAGCGGACGCAAATTCCGCGTAAACGATAAAATTGACGTATACGCGGTACTGATATTACGCGCATTTGTCAAAAACAATATTATTTGAAAAAAATACTAGTACTAGTAAGGTGCTCATCGGCGACTATAAATGTAAACAGTTGCAAAGGCCAATTAACATAGGATTAAGCCAGGTAATTGGTGATGAATAGAGCAGGAGACCACGAGTAGGCTTCCTATTGTCAAGGTTAACAAGATTAGGAAAAGAAATGAGCCGCTTTCATCAGTGGTATGACATCACGTCAGATCGCGGAAATGTGTGAAATTGATAATATTGGTGAAATGAAAGTGGACATGCGAACCAGTGTTTTAAAGTCAATCCATGCACAATGGTTGGTAGGTGTGGTGGAAGCGATCAGGTGGAAGCATTTTGTGAGTTAGAACAATCAATGAGCAATGCTTATAGTGACTGTGCTTCGAGGACTAGTATGTGCTGATGTTATCATTTACAATACTGTTTTTATCGTATTTTCTGTGTTGTTCGTTTCATCGTGTTTTAGGTATACTGGTATTTCGTCCGCTACAGTCAATGAGCAAACAAAGGGCTTCAATATTCGCGCAGACTCTCATTCCGCGCAAAATGGCTTTGCGCGTATAGCGCGAATACAAGTCTGCGTGTAATGAAAGTGTATATTTATTTATAGTATATTATTTAGAAAAAAAAATACAAATGGAAAAAATATCCGTGAGAGACTTGGTTTAAGGCTCCGAGATTACGAAACTGTATTTTGTACGATTGCATGTTCAACTCAAAGTTTAACAAATCTCCATATAAAATTCGAGCTTGGGCATGATATCGTACTAAAAAAGTTTCGTAATCTCTGGTCAAATTTACTTTGGGGTTATTCTGTTTAGTACAAGAGTGCCCAGTCTAGAACGGATCGTCATCAACATCACTAAATAGTTGTGCAGCTATAATATACAGAGTATACACGGCAACACATATCTCGGGTGGCAATATAGATCATAAAATACAGGACATGCACTTCTCGTGGTCATGCCAATATGAAATATACAGTATAGATATCAACATCATCCTGTTTGGCCCTTCTGTTTTGTTTTCCGTTTTAGGCCGCACGGAATTAAACATAATTTGCGATTAGATGCGAGTCACTTCCAATTATTGGCATAGAAGGTTAATTTTTTTTACAAGTAAATGCATTGAATTTTACATGTTAAATTATTAAAATTTGACATCATCTCAACTTACAAACCACCGCCTATATTAACATAACACAACTTTTGGTTATTTTTTCTCTCACATACAAAGAGCTAGAAGATATATATCAACATCCTGAGAATATCAATACGCCAACAAAATGTAATGCTGAATCCCTACTCAATTGTTAACAATAATATATAATTGTATGCATAACCTTTGTCAAAAAGCTGTATGCAAATAGCTTATAGATTCATGACCAATCCCCATTCTAAATGAGATAATTTTAGATGGCATTAATGTAGAAAACATATACGACGAACTATCGGAATGTGTTGCACAAAAAACATGTTATTCTAAAAAAAATTGTTTACTTAAGAAAGTACCGTGATTGATAAAGGCGCTCACAGCTGATGTAAGTGCATCTCCTCAACAATAACAATAATAAAAAATACTATAATTATACGCCATCATTATATTCATTAGAAGATTAACTAATACCATGTGGCAGCTATTAATATTAAAATTGAATGCATAATCCATAAAGTGTGACTACAAGCAGAAATGCAATGATAGCTTTATACATTATATAGATCCGTCGATGTCAGAAAAACCTAACGTAATATTACTTGGAAACGTGTACCATGTTTCCGTTTCATGTACGGAATGCGGAAACCTGCACCCCTTATTGCTGCGATATGCATTACATACGACGTTCACGTTCTGTTTTAATGATGATAGACGAATTTACTCCAGTTGTTTCCACGCACATAGCAGCATCGCTTGGCAGGCGAGACATCGGGGGAGATGTGTCCATCTGATCTAAAGCTAATACAGACACGGAGTTAAACAACCACCTTGCCACATGCCTAAATTGGCCAGCATCCCATTGGCACACATGCCTTTACAGTTGGCCTCATTGTGCTGTCCTCCTTACCGGCGAACTACGAAGAAATGAAGACACCTTCAGTGGGAGTTTGGTCACGATGCTGGTATCATAACCTCCTGTCATTTATGGACAAGGTATTTTGATAAAAATAATTAGCGTTCTTCTGCGGACAAGTTGAAGAGGTTAAAATGGTGGGAGACATGTTCGATATAACAAAGAGTGGGCGAAAGACAACCAGGTACTGTTTTCGTCATAGTTATATTATTTTGTTTGACATAAATCTAATTGTTAACATGTTTGGTATAAAATATATCCTAGGCGGTTATAAGGATGCGAAATGCAATCTCTTTACCCACCAGACACATGAAGTAAAATTGAAAAATAAAATGAAAATAATATTTATAAACATTTTATTGTTTTAAATAGGCCTACACATTTTAATTGAATGTGTCACTATATAGTCATTATATAAGAAATATCACAACAGATAATGCTTATCTTTTAAGACCACCTACACCCACCTATTTCCTGTATCCGCCTATAATGTATAATACTGACGAAACATCCACGCATTGTTATTTTACACTATTAGTAATTCATGATCGTATTCAGTTAACACCCTCGATTAATATTATAGATTATGAAGAAATATCATTATTGAATAAAACATATTGGACGGATATAAAGGGGGTGCGGAACGGAATGCCCTTAATAATACACATGAAGCAAAATTGAAAAATACATAACGTAAGCTTAATTTCATTTGTACGAGTCATGCATGCATACTGCTATTTAAGTTTACTACCATGTTATCATTAATATACCTGATTCTGTAGTGGTCAGTACCAATGGTCAGAATGTACAGCAATTAATATTTAAATAAATAGCTCATCTTAGTACTGAATTTCTAATAATAAACGTCACACACTCATGTATATACAACTATTTTTGAAGGTTTACTTTCCCTGGTATGAGAGCCAAATACAAACTGAAAAACGTCAGCTTCGAGGATTCGGACTGCAGCTTGGAGTCGGTGGTATGTATTGAGAAACTGGCCATAAGTACCTGCATACAATTAAAATAAATCAATAGATGTCTTCTTACCAAAGTCTAGAGCTAGAGTGATTAAGAGTAGAATCGGTTGATTGATCATTTAACGTATTACGTTCTACGATTGTCGATTAATAGTTCTGTTAAATCGATAATCGGAAATATGCATATATTCTTGAAAACCCGGCAGTTATTCTTGAAATTAGACAGCTAAATGCATGCACTTGATAGTTATACTGTTTCCTGAGTCTATACTGCGCCCACTCGTACATAATGTTGGCATTAATAACTGGCCGATGTAGAGGATAGTTCAATGAATATTTTACTGTTTCTAGTGTCAGTTTTCAACTGCCCAAAATATTACTCACGTTATTACAGCCTTATTTGCATGTATTACACTACCAGTGAGCTACTACCCGTGTCATAACTGTTCCGAGTTATCTAACTAGTTTATACCACTTTTCCGCTATCTATATATGTGGTGGTACTACTTTTACCTTTTGTGAATGCCTACGTGGTCAGAATAAGACAACGTCACAAGCGACGTCATGTGAACTAGCATATGACGTCGACCGTACCAAGATCCATGTCGTCAAGTAAAATGATCAAGTTTTGAATGACGTTTAAAACATTAGCACAATTTATTCTAATTAAAACAAGTTTTAATTCACCATTCCTTGATTGTTTTAAAGTCGTATTTCATTTGAATCCAATGGAATATTTATTTGTGTCAAGAGTGTCAAGCGGCCGAGCCTTTATACTCAAAATATTGTATGTACTTATGGACATGTCCTATGTAGTCTAAACTTATGGTAAACACATTGTAAATAAGTTGTTTTCATGTCAGGTTTGATAGTGTAATAAATAAAATACTGAACTTGCTTCCGTGTGATAACATTTTTATGAACCTCGTGAATAGTTTTAGTATCTGACACGCTTTCGCTCGTCAGATACCAAAACATTCATTCGTTTCAAAAATGGTATCACACGGACGCTCGTTTAGTATTCTCTATATATTTTACTTCAGTCTTTTGCACCAGTGACGTCATGTGACGTCATGAAGATAGTCCACGATGGAAACCTAGCGCTCATACCGCGATTATGTACTAAGGAGAAGTGACTCGAGGATGTTGAGAGTGTTGTGTAACTTCCGTAATTAGAAACATGCAATATAGTGCGTACGTCTTTAAAGTCTGTAGTTTATTTATAAATTCGCTTTAATTGTGCAAACAGGTGTTTTTGTACAAACTATGAACTCGGGAAACGCACGGACAATGCTTGCTAATGCAGGAGCCTTGAATGTTTAGGAATTTAGAAGTCAACCAGGAAGTACTTCAATGGCGGTATTGAGATGGATTGAATAGTAGTGTTCATCCTTAGATAAAGTAACCGCCCAATAACAATAACCCCCCCCCCCCCCCCACCGCCCCTCCCCCTCCCCTCCCTAATACATCCACCATCTTCTCCACCTGTAGGCCTACTCGCATCTCCTGTCCTATATAAAACAATTCCTCATACAGACAAAACAGAATGTTAATGGCAATATATTACAGCGAAATTATTACACATTCACACACATTCACACATATATATAAACACTCACAGATCCACACGCATAAACACACACACACACACACACACAAACACACGCACGCACACATGCACACACACACATATATATAAACACTCACAGATACATACACATAAACACACGCACACGCGCGTGCGCGCGCACACACACACACACACACACACACACACCAACGTCATTTTTCTTTTACTGAATATATTGTAACAAACGATCCCCCATCCAGGAAATGAGAACCTCAACTATCGTATGAAGCGCTAGTAAAATGCGTACAACTTCCTGTCGTTATGTTTTAAATGAATAATGAAAATAGCGACGGCATTGGTTGGTCAAACTGAAGATTTCTGATGTCCACTACATGCATAGTAGCTCATTCCAGTGTTAGACTAAATATTTTTTAAACATTATTTTTAACCTTATTAATAATGTACACGGTGTCTAATTTAATACTATTCAGGGGGCATGGGTGTCATATTTCTATGAAATATCCATATTGAAGACAACACCGGACTATATAACTAATATTGCCAGGTTGTTGTTTAGCTAAACAAATACAAATCATTGAGCTAAACAGATACAGAGCATTGTAAACCATTGGTTATTATTTAGGTACAGTTAAATACTAGTAACTACATTTGCATAATGAATCTTCTTTGTAACGTTGTTAGGTTATAATCTCAACGATATAGCCGTCAAATGCAAGTTTACATTCAATATGACAGTATCATGTTGGGGTGGTCTACTCCAAAGGCGTTGATGAATCTGATTATGCATAATATTAGGTCTTTTGACGGAGTCTTTGACATCATTTTTATTTTAAATATTTATTAGTAGATATTTCAATTTTGTCAGATATTAGTGAATATAATTCAAGTTTAGGTTTCAGAATTCTGTAGTGCTGTATCTGTCTATCTATAGATAGTTGTCCATGGCTTAGTACATGGAAAGTGAAAGAGCTGGTACGGGATTACAAATGATTAATAGGGTCAAAGCATAGAACCCATGTCTGGATGTAAATTAATGACTATTTAATATACTTGTTGCCCTCCTGTACAATTTACAGTATTCTTATACTTATTTCTTCTGTTATCTCTTGTATATAATACTCTTCTTGCCACATGACAGGAATCTCATACTAGGCCAAACAATTTCGAATATTTATAAAGCTTCGAAATGTGTTTCTCCGACATACAATGGAACTGGCTTTGCCGTACGTATAGGCATAGAATAGGCATATGTTTAGGAGGTATTGATGCTGGCATTTAGAGGATTCCTAGTCTCTATATGCCAATGGTTGCAACCCTAACGCATTGGATATTAATTGACGGCAGACACTTATTGAATTATATAAAAATGTTGGTTGCTTTAATTTAACCTCTCGGATTTAAGTTAATTCTGAAATACGGCCCTTTGGCTTTGCAGTGGTTTGCATTTACCTCCATATGGCCTACTACAACATAATCACATTGATCGCAAATAATACGTATTTATAAAGACGAAATGTTTCTTTATTACTTGAGTATAAGATAGCAATACTACTCTTAACAGTTCGGGACTAACTTAATCTGTGTCATACCGTGTTCTCACCCAAATAACCCTATTAAAAATATCACCCTAGACCAGATAAGCAAGTCTAGATTACTGGAGATAAAGAATTTCAGCAGATCCTTTCATATACATGTAAATATAATACCAATCAATATTATTTATATTTAAACTATTTATTTTCTCCCTCTGAGACTATGGATACTCTAGGGACTAACTATGTAAAGGCTAACAGGCTGATAATCGTAGATACTATCTCATCCCAGATATCTGAAGATGTCAGCCCAACTATTAGCGTCCACATACCACATGTATAAGGAAAGGATGAATACCGGACCATGTTAACCCTTCATATCCACGGCACAATGGTAGACAACTCCCACGTTAACCAATGAATGGATACGCTGGCAGTTCAAGAGTTAACATTTCTATCTTGGGTAATCCTGTCAACCCAACATTTGTGTGACACCTTGGTCCAAATTAGGAAGACAAAGTTACAGAGACCAAAGTTTTTGCACGACATCAACCACCCCATCTTCTTTCAAGTTGTTTATTTAATAAAGGGCATATTAACGTAGATAGTTTAATAGTAAGTTAGTTCGGAGAAGAACAGCAGCATTATACTTTCTGTATTTCGTATTCAAAAGAGGTAAGCACACTTTCTGTCTATATATTTACTATACTATTAGTCCAAATTGAATTGTGTTTTCATTTTTAAACATAGAATTGATATTGAAGCTATTACTAGAATCTTAAATTGTATTAGGGTACTAAATTATATGTACATGCATGGTTATGTTTTGTACTCTAAATCTAATGTGTATGCTATTACTACTACTACTACTACTAATAATAATAATAATAATAATAATAATAATATTTTTAATAATATTTTTTATAAATAATAATAATAATAAATGTTATTGTTGTCGCTATAGGGCGCCATTTAGTCTAGTTCTTGTAATCGTCTTGTAATGGTGTTAATATATTAATATTATGCTTATTTGGATAAAGCTAATTAGGCAATATTCGCCGGCATTTAATGTATTCCTCAGTATATTATATTATTACAATTTTATTAGTAGCATTAGTTGGAAAATTTGGAGTAGTTTAAATGTTATATATTAAATGCTCATTGTTACGAATAGATCACAGGATCATTTGGATTTAATAATCTCTCAAACATTCGGCATTCCTGATAGTTCAGGGCCAAATAGAATACAGAGTTAACTCATTGTAATGGTCATACATGTAGTTTATGGTCAACGTACACAAGAGTAACTGTTTTGTATACAAGGCTACATTCTTCTAATCTTTTCTAAAACCAAACTATCAGAAACCAGACGACACGACACGTTCACTTCAACAATAGTATTCATTTCAACGTGCTAGAAACGAGAATCTCTTTACTATGTAAATGGCCTCAGTATTTTTAAAAAATGGATACCTATTATAAATACATCATTCATACAACACATCACTTATTAACAACACATTTAGTAGTATATTTATATAATTGATATATTGTATACTAGTATTGTATAATTTGTACAATGTGTTTATTGCAATATACATGTAGGCCTACATATGTAGAGAGATATATTGTAATTTAAGAAACATGTACATACATTTTAGATTAGTTCGTTGGTTGATTTGGGGTTTAAAGCCACTTTCAAGATTTTGTTCACTCACATCATGGTTTAAATGCATTTATACTGCTTGTACTAGTCTGGATTTCCACCAGTTTGTATCGAGCTAGCTCACTTGGAGTGTATCATGCCGCAGATAGAACATGAATACCCCACTCACAGTATACTGACTCCGAGCCGACCGGTCCTTGCTTTACCCCTTTAATGTTGAGCGCCAAGCAGGGGAACAACAAGTACCATCTTTTAACGTCTTTTGGTATGACGCGACCGGGGATTGAACCCGCAACCTTCCGGGCCAACGCTCTAACCATTACGCCACATAGCCGACTGTGTAATGGGTGCATGATTTCTTATGCTCGTAATGGAGCAATATTTTATAGCCAATCAGAAAGTGTGTTTCATAAAATGGGAAGTACACAGTAATTACAATACATTCGCTGGTCAGAGATGGGGAAACGGTCGTGACGACTTATAACTTGAAAGCTAAAATGAAAATAGCGAATGGTCGAAAGGTCATGTGACCACGGACTAGCACTACAAGAGTTGCAACTCTATACTAACAGACATACAACTCTATACTAACAGACATACAACTCTATACTAACAGACATACAACTCTATACTAACAGACATACAACTCTATTATACTAACAGACATACAACTCTATACTAACAGACATACAACTCTATACTAACAGACATACAACTCTCATGGTGCTACGATCATTCCGTGGTACGGGAGCAAGGTTGTCAACTTTTCTCATCCGAGTGAACCAACCAGACACAGGAAATGTCCTCGATGTGGTACAGCGTGTATGAACAGAAATTGGTTGGAGAGCTACTGCTGTGATGTGTAGAGCTACTGTGATGTGTAGAGCTACTGCTGTGATGTGTAGAGCTACTGTGATGTGTAGAGCTACTGCTGTGATGTGTAGAGCACGCCGTGCAAGCAGTAGGCGAGACTTACCTGACTTGCGCCCGACTTGATTCTGCGGAATGATGATCTGTGTGGACAGTGAATTCCCCGTGTTGCCGATGGGGTGGTCCAGGATACAGATAGCTCGGATAACCTGCAGACACAGCCAAATGTATATAGCCACGCACATAGCCATATGTTACAGCCACGCACAAAGCCATATTTTACAGCCACAGATAAAATTATGATTAGACACAATATCAGTGTGCGACATTAGCCGTGGCCCGATGGCCAATGTCTTCGCAAAATTCACTCTAAGTTAAAAAAAATAATATATGTACCTATTTCTGTAAATGCACTTTATTTCATCCTGAAATATTACAGTAGCGTTTTATAATGCGAGCTTCAAAACAACATGAATATTGGTTATGCTTATAAACTTGGTTCTGTCGTCTATCGTGAAATCGTTTGCGCAACCTGTTTTATGCAGTAGACTGGTTGTCCGTCTGATGCAAAACAGAAACAAAAAAGCAATAATACGTATGCTAATTGAATATACTTTGCATTTACAACTTAAATTTAGTAAATTGCGGCAATACAAATCTGTGATTGCGTTTAATAGCAACTGAATATTTTGCCCAAGACAAGTCTAGCGAGTAGATCTTTTTGGATGCTCGTCACTGCAATATGGGTATTGATGGTAGTTACCTGTATTACAAGTTTGGTAAGTATATTCTATCCTCTATATGTTAAAATTGATGTCAATTAGTATTATTATTTTCACACATGCAATTAAACTTGCCAAGAAGCTGGTTAACATTGATATAGCCGACCTGTTAGGCCTGAGTTAATTGACAGTGTACCATTAATAGAGGCTAAAATGCAATTCTAAACATATATAACTTTCCCTGTTTATTTAAATGTTTTATTGCCTACATGTTGGGAATAGTCTTAGTCGAGGATTACACAAGAGTGATCCACTATGTTTGATGCAGATATTGTGTGGATAGGGGTTAACATGATTAACATGATGGCAGATCGTGTGCAAACATGTCTTAAAAATGACAATAAATTTCTGAAATGCATATTCCAAAGTTGTATCAGATTAATATTTATATTTTATATTTTTGGTGTTCCTATAGTTGTTTACTGTTTACCAGTGTTGTCCTGAGGAGAATGTGTCATTTGGTTTATGGTATTTTAATAGGATCAGCATCTCCTGTATATATTTCAGTTTGGTGACAACATTCCAAGTATTGGGTCAAATAGCTGGGAATTCAATAATAGAAACGATCATTCATTTTATTAACATTTTTATATTGTAACAACAGGTAATTAATATTTATGAAGGAAGGACAAATTGTAATTGTTTTCCACAGTGAAGGGTTATTTATAACATTAAATATACATCCCATTCTAATTAAAAACAATCCTCTTGTCATCACATTCTAATTAAAAACAATCCTCTTGTGGCGACATAACTCTATATAACAACTCAGTGTTGGTTCATCCGGCACAATTGGCATCTAGACAAACATGGCCATGGCTTTGCCAAGTCATTTTTAATTGGCCCTAAAGTCTTTGATACCTGGCTTGTTAATTTAATGTCACACACTTCAGAATCATGTAAAATACCGAGTGAATTATTGTATTTTTGTTCTTTCTTGATTTTTATTCCAGCAGATGCATGATGCAACAAATATCAGTGTTGATATCTGTATTTTAGGACACTTGCACAGCCAGAATTTAATACTGTCTGGCAATTCGCAAGGTGATCACTAAATACAAGCTCTGTAATCAATGTGCCTACTTTCAAAATGTATTTCTGTTTCTGTCAAAGATTGCCCAGACTGGTTTGTTTATTGTTTTACGTCACAGCGGGAAATATTTTGCCCATACGCTGGGACTGCACTGACCTCTCCGACCTCCTTGACGCGGTCCATGGCATATGACGGGTCACAGACGACCATCTTGCATCTGGCCGTCTCCTCTCCACAGCGCACGCCGCTCACTTTGCCGTCCTCGTACACGATCTCCGCCGTGGGCTTGTCCAGCATGTATGTGCCGCCGTAGATGGCACTCAGTCTGAGAGAGAGAATGAATGAAGAAAGAATGAATGAATAATGAATGAAGAAAGAATGAATGAATAATGAATGAATAATGAATGAAGAATGAATGAATAATGAATGAATAATGAATGAATGAAGAATGAATGAAAAATGAATGAAGAAAGAATGAATGAAGAATGAATGAAGAAAGAATGAATGAATGAAGAATGAATGAAGAATGAATTCATTATTGTTTTACTTCGCAGCAGGAATCATTTCCAGGTAAAATTTCAATGTTATTTCATGAAATACTGCAAATCATAAAATGTTAACGAGCATAAAACTTTAACGAATTGAACAAGTTTCTCTTAGACGTTGACATTTCATTCGCTAATATTTTTCGTGACTATTCTGTAGATGTGTAGACCTTTATTCCTGTCACTGATGTTTTTCATGTGTGATATTTTCTTGTATAATAGCATCAGCTTTCAAAACAAATAAAACACAAAACAAAAATGTGAGAAACTATATTTATATAGTAAATGAACATATTATATAAAAATACATAACCTTTTTAGATAGGAAAACATTAACTGTAAACGATTCAAGATGGCGGTCGACATCTGCATTCATAACCACATGGCAACATTTTAAGTTAGCACTAAATTTAGGCAATTTAGGTTTCATGAGCACACGATAATATAGTTACCTTGTTATGTTTGTAAAAACAAACTAATTGGATTACCAATAGTCCGTCGTATCTATCAACCAAAGTACAATTATATTGTTTACCAATGCAATATAATGGATTGGTCTAGTGGCCTTTCTGTCATAGTGCAGAGAAGGTATTTATTGTACATACAAGTGTAATTAATTATTGTTGGTACTATTCATTACCAACAGTGTTACACATTGGCAATTTAAGATAAACTTTCATTAAAAAATCACTAAGAGTATTTTCTATCATTTTTGACGAGCTCGTTAACATTTTATGACGCTAATAGGTCGATAATCCACCGGTCGCTAAAGTTTAATCGTGTGGCCAGCACATGGTTTGTAGCTCACCTGGCAAATCCTTGGGGCAGTTCTCCGAGCCCGTATAGTGGATACAGATACGGGCTCTTGCCGTATCGCGCTAACGACTCGCTGTACAGCTTGCATCGTTTGATGAGGTCCTTGCAAGGCAGTTTCAGGTAGCTGGAAAAAGTTTGGTCCAAATGCACATGTAGCTGATGACTATTGTATTAATAATGTCCATTTCTAATGTGGCAAATTCCATTCGCAGTTATTTGTTGTTTTAGGAATTATTAATGTGTTGGGGCCTGATCCATGTGACGTAACTCACTTTCTCTCTCACTGTCGTAATCATGTCGTAATGCACCACATTAATAATAACCTAATGAATTCCTAAAACAAGAATTGTTCACGGACTTGTTTTCACAAATCTGTAAACATATTGTGCTTCACAGAATTTACAATATTTTATGCATGTAATCATCACATTTATTTAACAATACGATTTGTTACATTCTACCAATTTACAATAATTTTACTACCCAACTACGTTCCTTCTGGATCTAAACAAAAAGGAGTTCTCTGATTGGTTGTTACGTTAATTATATTAATAGATTTTCAGAGACGTATGAATGTGAAATTTTAAGTAAGTAATATTGAATATGTAAATTTTTTATAGAAAACTATGTACAAATGTCAAAATGTCTGTAGAGTGGGAAAAAAACACATTATTTGTCAAAACATCATGGTAACGGACATACTCATCATTCCTGTACAGAGCCAGAGCATGTCCAGCGAAGTCGATCGTGTCCTTAACCAGACCAAACTTCTCGAAGACCTCCTGTGCTGTTGTCACGTCAGGGTTTGTGATGTCCTTGAACGTCTTGGGGTTGGTCTCATCAAACTCCTGAACGAAGGCCAGGAAGTTCTTAAAGCGGCGCTTCTCAAATATTCCCATTAGAGCTGAAATAAAAAATATATAGTTGCTGAATGGCAGGTGTCGTGAGTTCATTTTTTTCTCCGTTTTTTTTTTTGTATCAGGGTTTAGAGTCAATTTCACAAATATTCATCGCTGTCAGTATTAACGCAAGAGGAAACCCACAACATCTGTAGCACTGAATGTTGCAGTAAACTTGTGAGCATAGGCTGGTACTGACAAGACCAAGGATGATAACTGCATTGCCACTCTACAGACATCGCATCCTATCACTATCACTCCAGAAAGGTAACTTTCGTGAACATTGATACCAGGAGCCCAGGGGGCGGGATTTGAACCTGGAACTTTTAGCTCCATAGTGTAACATTCTACCACTGGTCTATACCAAGTGCTGTCTGTGCGACAAGAATACTTAATGAAGTCAACAGATATTGGCTGTACATTATACTTGCACAATAGCTTTGTAAAAAAAATAATCTGCATGTTTCCTTTTAATGAAGTTGAAAATTCACTTTGATCTGTCAAATACACTGACAAATCTGACAAGTTTCCAGTCAAAGTTTGATGTCGCAATCAGACCTTTGAACATGTTTAAAAAATAATTATATGAAAATCAGCACTAAAGTAGCTGATCTCTATCATGTCAAACATACTGTAGACAAAAGTTCTGCAATCACTTCAACAAAAGCTGAATAATGCTACTACTTTTAGCGATATTATTAACATGTCTTTTGACAAATGATGCCTTTCCATAACGGCAGCAAATTTACAGGTGTAAAAAAAATCAATCCACTAATTGGTATGGTCGGTGACCACTCACATGATCCCAGAGCCTCTTTCTCGTTGGCAGGAACCTTGTAGATCTTGCCCCCCTTGTACACGTAGCTGCCCTCGATAGACTTGAACTCCAGGTACCGGGTAACGCCGGTGTGAACCAGCAGCTTCACCAGCTGACCTGCAACATCACGCCGTCACACCATCACATATCAACATCATGCTGTCACACCATCACATGTCAACATCACGTCGTCACACATCAACATCACGCCGTCGCACGCCAACACAATGCCGTCACACCATCACACATCAACATGACGCCGTCACACCATCACACATCAACATTACGCTGTCACACCATCACATGCCAACACAATGCCGTCACACCATCACACATCAACATCATGCCGTCACACCATCACGTCATCATGTCACACCATTACATGTCATCATCATTATGTCACATCATCATACCACCACACATCCTCAGGACCCATGATATTCCACCATCACACCATGCCATCACATTTATCACACCATAACACTACCACACTTCCAGGCTGATACACCATCACATCACTCCATTATACCATCACACCACCAAATCAGAACAATCACACTTCCAGGCTGTCATACCTCACATCATTCCATGTCACTGCCACGCTTCCATTAATCAAGGTCACAACCTTCATACATTAAACCGCGGTCTGACATATCAGCGTAGAAATGTTAAGATTTAAAAAATACTTTTGCTGTGAGGACTAGCATGACTAGTAGAATGACCTGACCTCCCTATGACTAGTAGGATGACCTGACATCCCTATGACTAGTAGGATGACCTGACATCCCTATGACTAGTAGGATGACCTGACTTCCCTATGACTAGTAGGATGACCTGACCTCTATGACTAGTAGGATGACCTGACATCCCTACGACTAGTAGAATGACCTGACATCCCTACGACTAGTAGAATGACCTGACATACCTACGACTAGTAGAATGACCTGACATCCCTACAACTGGTGCTACAACAGTTTTTTAATTGCTGCCAGAGTTGTTTATTACAATTTTATTATTTTTAATTGGGGGTTTAGAGCCAATTAATGAAATAAAATTAATGAAATAAAATTAACGAATAGCCAGTAGCCATTTTGGATATATTTCATCAACGAATGACTTGTGGTAATCGTGGAGAATTTAGACAAACTGTAAGAAGAATGGCACCAGATTCCTCAAGCAGATTTCAGAAATTTGGTAGAAAGCTTCCCCGCAAATGTATGCCGGCCATTAAATGATTTTGCTGAGTATATCTATTTCCTAATTACCATTGGCCATCAACAACTTGGGGATGAGATCCACATTCCAGTCGCGTCCTTTCAGATACTCCGGGCCTGGTGCGCCTTTATTGAAGTGGGTGAAAACCTGCACACACAAAATATTCATGTTAGCAGGTGAACTGCAGATTTAACATGGTACATTAGATACATATATATATATATATTAATATTAATGATAATAATATGTTGGTTGGTTGATTTAATGCCACTTTCAAGATTTTTTCACTCACATCATGGCTTGCATGCATATGTACTGCTTGTACTAGTCTGGATTTCCACCA